>JAZHGK010006760.1:0-39328 GCA_037855215.1 Waitea zeae | reverse complement strand
TTTTTTTACAGGTAAACACGAAACTCGAGTGATCCGTTGTCCATTCCCGGACAGATGAAGGTTTTTTGTGCACGTTGCAATAAAGACATGGAGAGTGATCGATCAGCGTGTGCAATGCACCGAATAACTAATGGAAGCTGGGGGCGTATCAGGTGACCGGGAAAGGGCAAGTACTTGCAAAAGCGGCGATGCCGGAGGTTTCGCCGCCGGCAGGCAGAGAGCGCGGGGTTGTAACTTGGAGGATGCCAATTCTTGGACAATGGGGAACGCGGTCTCAACGCTCAGCCTAAGCGAGTGACATGCGGTGATCCGTCCGGTTATGTATTTCCTTGGCGTCAATGAACGCATCGGCGCCAAAAAGGTAAGTTAAACATGTGGAAGCGAGGACCCCTATCGCCGTGACAAACGATCCAGTTGATGGTCAGGCCGGTCAGGGACGCTTCAGACGACGTTGACTCTCGTTGTGAGTCGAAAAAAAAGAGGATGAATCGATGATTTATGTAATACTCGCGCATGGCTTATGTAATTTGACTTCTGGACCGTCGATACATGTCACGGTTGACCTCCTGCATCCATCATCTATTCCTGCTTGCTCTACAAAAGTGTGTAACTTGGCTACCATCCAAACCGACAGAAAAGTCTTCATGCAGCTGGTTGCTAACGAAGAGACTATCTGAACGCATGGCACACTTACATCGGCTTTTTGTACAAGAATCGACCTTGCTGAGCTTATTGGCTAATAATACTCGGATCCACCACATGCTGCGCAGAGGTTCTCAGGGTGGCAGGCGCCGGATTCTTCCCGTTGAAAGAACAAAACAGCGCCAACGAGTTTCTCTGGCTAACGGTCAAGATCATTGCCCTAATCGCTACATGTTTCGCGGACATTGCGGACATATAGCGGTGCATTCATATGCGAACTTACGGGTGCTTTAAAACAACCTCCGAAGCAAATTGACCTAAACGGCCCATGAGCAACACTCCGATTCAGGCACCCGGAACGGACGGTAAAACCGTGTCTTCCCGCAAACCCACCAAGTTGATATCCACCCCTTCTGCCCGGGATGCTGCCGGTGTCGGACGTTTCCAAGGACCGACGGGGCATGAAGAAGCAGTTAAACTCGGTCTTGGCTTTGAGCAACAGCAACGACATATAGTATCACCAAACGAACCCTGGTGCTCATCGCTCTTCCTTTCCCCTTTTCTTTGCCTCCTTTTTTTGCACCTCAACTTTGCAGTCATTACAAGTTTAGTTACCCATGAGCGGCCGACAACTCCTCTCTTTTTCCACCGCACTCCTTTTGTCTTCCTCGCTCGTCCACGCTCAGACCAACACCAGTCCGGCGCACTACGATGAAGTGACTCTCGACCCCCCTGCGTTGCCCTCCCCAAAACCCACGTCAGTAGAGGTCAATTTGCCGGCGAACCCAGCGGGACTGTCCAGACTGCAGAGCGGTGACTTTATGGGCTTCTCGGTCGAGATGTCAGTCACGAATCAAGTCTGTGCGTAATTCCTGTACCGATCTTCTCAAGTTTTTTGTGCCATTTACTAAGTTGATTGCGCAGTGGGTCAGAATCTGTTAGTGCGCGAACAGAATGGCGATAGGTTCCAAGGCTAACAATTTGCAGGTCTAAGTTGTCACCCAACTTCATCAACCTCCTCGGACAAATCCGCAAGCGTGCCGGGCACGTTGTAGTCCGCATCGGCGGGAACTCCCAAGAGAAGGCGACGATCGTCAACCACGTCGAGAGTGGCAAGTTCCTCGAAAAGAGTGACGATGACGACTCGGGCAAGCCAGTGCGTTAATGGTGCTTCCTTGTTGAGTGAGGTGCCATGGCTGAACGGTTGCAGACAGACACGCCGATCATCAAATACACGACAGAGCTGTTCCAAATGATGGGTAAGCGAGAGTTCTTGCTTGTTTGAATTCTGTCTTGAAAGTCTTTTTTATATATATAGCAAAGGTGTCTTCCCACACTGGTGCTGGCTGGTACCTCGGTAAGTCAAGTGTCTTTCAAAGTACTCTTTTCAAGCCGGAAACTCAACATGTATCACAGGTATTCCATTTGATCCCAAGCCCAACCTTGACGTTGCCAAGGCTGCACCAGGGATTCTCGGCAGCAACTTGCTTGGTCTGCAGGCTGCCAATGAGCCTGGTAAGAACATGTTTATCACACGCTGGGAACATGCCCCTGAACGTTTCTAGACTTCTATGCTAGTCATCAAGTTCGCGACGAAGTGAGTAATTCAATGCACCATTCCGTGCCCTACCGTTGACAAAAGCCGAGCAGAACTATGGACCTAAAGATTACTTCAATGAGCTTGGAGATTTGATCAAGGATATGAAGTCTCAAAACCTCCGTACCGACAACTACCTTCTTGCGGTAAGTCGGCTGGTGCAACAGCAGGAACCGTCGACTCACTTCTTATTAGCCCAGTATTTCGCTGACTAAATGGTCCATGGACGATATCTGGAGCACCGGCCTTGTCCCCGCCTACAAGGACAGTTTGGGTGCACTCACCGTCGAACGGTTCGTCTGCAATTGGGAGTAAATATGCCTTTTTTCACCTCAACATTCCTTCCTACAGCTACCTCTCCACCAACTGCGCCAAAGTCGGCGCTGCGAAGCCTGTCGACTCGCAGAACCTCTTTAACCAGATGCTCCAGCACAAGTCGGTCGTCGACTGGGTTGCGCCGTACTATCCCTCCACTGCACTCGCACAGCAGAATGGCAAGCCGTTCATCATGACCGAGTTCAACACGGCCACTTGTTCGGGCCTACCCGGTCTCTCGGACAGCTTTGGCGCGACACTCTGGTTGGCGGACGCAGGCTTGCAGATGGCGTACGCAAACTTCACGGGTGCATTGCTTCATGTTGGTGGACAGGAATCCTACTACAACGTAAGTTCTCCGCTGCTCTAACCTCCTGTCCTGTGCTTATGTTTCTCTTGTTTAGCCCTTCACAGGTAAAATATCACACTCAAACAGAACTTAATAGAGTCTCAAGCTAACGCACCACTATAGCACCCCCTACAAGGGATATCAAGAATGGCGTCCAATGGACCGTCGGTGCGCCTTACTACTCCTCAATTGTCATGGCAGAAGCCCTTGGGTCCTCCAACAAGTCTCAAGTCCTCGATCTCGGAACCGATCAGCACACGCCGTCCTACGGCATCTACGAAGACGGCGCACCGACCCGCGTTGTGTTGTTCAACTACATGTCGGACAAGAGCGGAGCTAGTGACGCGATGATGAACGTAAAAGTCCCTTCCAGTGTGTCAAGTGTGAAGGTTAAGTGAGTGCATCTAGACGGCTTCATGAAAGGCGTGAGCTCAGACGGTTCGAAAGGTACCTCAAGGCCGACTCTGTTGCGGCAAAGAGCGATTTCACATGGGCTGGACAGGCAAGTCGCTTCAAGTCTGCTTCATGCTTAGCCAATGGCTGACACTACTGCAGACATGGGGGCCAGTGCTCCAATCGAGCGGAAACCCGACTGGCACTGAGGACGTACAAACCGTCTCCTGCGCCTCGTCAACCTGTCAAGTTAAAGTTCCCGCTCCCGGCCTCGCGCTCGTCTTCCTCACCGACAAAGCTTATACGGACTCGACCTCTGGTGTGGGCGTCACCGGGCTCTCTACAGCTACAAGCACTGCATCTACGACCGCATCAAAGCCAGGCTCCACGAAGAAGACGACGGCGACTGGATCGAACAATGCCAACAATGACGAGAACTCTGGGGTTTCCTTTGAGACTGGACTTATGAGGGTCGCATCTGTCGTGCTTCTGTCTATGGCTATCGTGGCTCTGTGGTAGCCTTGGTTATGAAGACCCCTGCTATATTACGAACTTTGATTTTCTTGTTTGTGTGTTCGATGCTATACTGCCCATGAGAATCCTACGTTAGCGGTCATTTAGTTGGTATACAATCTGCACTCCCTGATCGTCGTAAGCTTGTACGAGTGCGCGCCAATTTCTTGGATTATTGGACGAATATCAGAAGACTGGGAGTTGATAGATACATATCTGTGTGATAAAAGTAGCACATGCATAGCTCCTTGATGAGCGAACTCCTATTTCTTCAACCTCAACTATACCGCACCATTAAAAGCTTCCGAGCAGAACTCTGTCTGCCTGCGTCAGTGGCCGATTTCCGTTCGGGAGCTTTTGAGGGCCTAGATTGAACTTATGCCCTTATGTCGAAATTACTCGTCATAAGTAAACATCTTTTATCACTGCACAACATTCTTACAAGCAAGTGACTTCACTATTGTGGAGCTATATGGAGTATTTTATGTAAACAAGAGCAACAAGCTACCCGGGCCTACGAACAAGCATGCCTTCTACTACCACCAGCGTCACCATTGCCGAGACCCTAAGGGAAAAATAAAACACGCTTATCACCATCTGCTCCAAGCTCTATTCTTTCAACTGCAATGTCTAGCCTCGAAACGCGTCATTCGTATCATCACTGACAGCTATGTTGCCGCGCTGACATCAAGCTACTTCTCTCTGCTTCCAAAAACGGATATACTGCTCAGTTCTTAGGCTCTTTCTCCAACAGGCGTATACAACATGATGCATGCCCCTTGCTTGAGCGCACTTGGAGCTTAAGTCCTACATATCCGCGGAAGCTACCCATGACCTCATTCTGGGCACAGGCAAAGCTCTGATTCATGAGTACATGATGGTGTTGACCAAGCCTATAAGTACTTAGGAGGAATAAGTGTCTGCTCTGAAACCCACCGACTTAGGGACCATGGACAAGCCACTACTGTTATTTGACTTTGTCTTTCTTGCATTCTTCCTCTATCTCCTAAAGCAACTGCTTTCCGTCAAACGCCGGAACCCCTTGCCGCCTGGGCCACCTGGTCTACCGCTGATAGGTAACAAGCGTGACTGGCCGACTTTTGAGAGTTGGTCCACGTTCACTTCGTGGAAGGCGAAGTATGGTAAGCCACCACCTAACGTACGATTTGGGGGATATGTCATTTAAACTATTACAGGTGACCTCGTTTACGTGAACCTTGCTGGGACCAGCATAATTATAGTCAACTCTGCTGAAAAAGCTGTTTCGATGCTCCAAGTTCGCGGCGCAAATTATTCTGACCGCCCGTCATCCTTTTTTGCGGGAGAAATGTTGGGATGGAAAAATCTGATGACGCTGCAGAATGATGGTGCTCAGTTCAGGGAAGGAAGACGCCTATTTGCGAAGACGATCGGTACCAAGGCGCTTTCTGACAGGTTTGCGCCCATGCTGGAGACCAAAACACGGGAGTTTATTCGGAGATTAATGAGTGATCCACGTCCAGAGGCATTGCAACAGCACATCCGCACGTGTGTATTCCTAACATATCCACCTATAAGATCACTGTTCTGACATCGCATAAAGGTATACGTCTGCCATCATCCTTGATTTAACCTATGGTTATGATGTTAAAGCCGAACACGATGAGTTTGTCGATATTGCTGAGCGAGCAATGGACATCTTCACTACAACTGCAGCACCTGGTGCCTACCTGGTCGACTCTTTACCATGGTGTACGTCATAAACCAATCTCTTCGCACAATTTACGCTGAAGCACGAAACCGTAGTGGCTAAACTTCCGTCCTGGTTTCCTGGAACCGGATTCATGCAAGAGGCAGTGCCCCTTCGCCGCGCAGTGTCAGATTTTGCTGACAAGCCTTTTGATTTTGTGAAGGAGCAGATGGTAAGCGGATCAGTGGGCTACCCATGCTTCCAACTATATTTTAATTGAGGGGCTTCTAGGATGCCGGCATTGCGCGCCCTTCGTTTGTTGGTAATAATCTTGAAAAGGACTCACTTACACCTGAGGAAGAACACAATATCAAGTGGACTGCTGTTGGTCTTTTTGCTGGGGGATCTGACACAGTATGTGTATCATTTGGTTAGCTATTGTTGTGATCTTGAACTAACTATGTCAAAGACTGTATCATCTATTTATAGCTTCTTCCTCTTTATGACGCTATTCCCTGAGGTTCAAGCACGCGGACAAGCCGAACTCGCTGCCGTGATTGGAAACAGCCGACTTCCCGGGGTCGCAGATCGTCCACATTTACCATATGTTAACGCAATCGTCAAGGAGGTTTTCCGTCTCGGCCCAATTACACCACAAGGCGTACCACACCGAGTTTCTGCGGATGATGTGTTTGATGGCTTCTTTATACCCAAAGACTCGCTTATTATTCCAAATACCTGGTATGCCGCTGCTCAATAAAGGGCTTCTTGCCACTGATATGTACGGCATGAAGGTACATGTCACGCGATTCACGGACCTATAACAGCCCCAACATGTTTGACCCCACACGTTTTATGGGAGACGAGCCAGAGCTAGATCCAACCACGTACATCTTTGGATTTGGAAGACGTAGATGTCCAGGTGAGTCGGTATCTAAGTCTGGATCGCCGTTTACAGCATCTTACTATCTTTGCGTTGAATCTATCTATATAGGCAAATTGTTCGCAGACGATAGCATGTTCTTAGCTTGTGCTACGATACTCGCGACACTTGACATCTCGAAGGCAAGCGACAGCGATGGCCAGCTCATTACACCCAAAATCGAATATCAAGGTTCCCTAGTAACGTGAGTTGTTGTGCCGTTTATAACTGCCACGAATTGTGTTGTGCTCACAAGCTTCCAGCCATCCTAAACAGTTTCCTTGTGCCATAAAGCCCCATTCAGCTCAGATAGAGGCGCTGATCCGACACGGTTGAGGCTTGGGCTTGATTATTACTAACGATTCATTTTTATTTTTTTTTGCTGGCATGGTCGAATTATAAGACCTCATTATATGTATTTATTTTTTCCCGCTCCAATACTCGTATTTCTATAACTAGCCCTGGGCCCGTGCTTGAAGCACGGGATATCCAGTAAGACTTACTGATAACTGCATGGGGTGTATCCTGTAGCTTGTACAGTGTAGCGCGCACACCCTATTGCCCATACCTTGTAGCCCATGATTCGTAACCATAGCCCGTCCTTGGCCCACAAGTCCACAAAATAGGCTGTAATCCATAATATGCAGCCTGTGATTGGTAGCTCATACATAACCTACACGTAATCAACCCTTGACCCATAGTCCGTAGGCAACGTAACTACATATAGCCGATCTGAATGTCGAGGTTATGATGGAGTTCGGCGAATTGTCGGGAGCAATCCTCCTTTGTATACACTCGCGAAAACTCCCGAAAATATTCGATCGGTTGCCATTCGGTTGACGCTATGGAGTGACCAATCGAATTTCTTCGCGAGTGTAATATAGATAAGAGATTTGTACACTTGTCCCTCTTCTCTCCACTTTTTGATAATACAAAGCGGAATAGAGCCATGTACCTTGTTATCACTGCGCTTGCAACTGAAATACGTCATCGTTCCTGAGCGAGCTTCGGGTGAACTTGGGGTGAACCCATTATTTGCCTCCGAGGCTTGATCGACTACTCGTCCCTCTGAACCTCCCATGCAACCCCCGCTAACTTGGCTCGTGCAGCCACAACTTGGTCTCTCCGCAACCCTATTTGCGTCATGTTCTCCACCTTCAACCCTCCCTCCTACTTCTCACATCCATGTCAACCATCCCTTCGCTCAAGTTGTTTAAGCGGTACATACATGACGCTGCCGTAGTCTCTCCGGTCTTAGCAGGCGTAATAGCACCCTTATCTGTACTTTACGACATTCCTGCTCTCACAGCACGTTTATCGCATCCGCTTTCATTGTATTTATCAGGCTTACTTGATACCTGCAGGAAAAATGGTACTCGAAGAACGGAACTCCTGCCCCAGACCCTAAAGCTAGTCTCGTGTTGTCGGGAGTCTCGCTTGCATTCAGCGTAATTGCGAATGGTCTACTACTTATGAGGTACGTTGTAGACCGCCATGGTCCATATGCTCGAGAAGTATCTGAAGATGCTTTACACCACCATATAGGTTTTCATTTAATGATGAGTATCGTCGCATACACCAACTGATCCCCCTTTCCGTCGCATGTTGGCTTGTGAAAGTATGTCATAAATCTCTGAGAAAAGCCACTTGTATGAATTCGGTTCACTGAATTAATGATGTTAAGGCGGCGGTTACTCTCACGAACCTAATAGTGTTTGGTATACTCACACGAAATGAGCCTTCATACTCATACTTGGAGGGATTTTGGTGCTCGTAAGCACAACCCGAACTCTATCAGCGACATCAACTAAACATACCAACAGTGTTCTTTCTCTTGTTACGGCGTTCTTGGTCCTCGTGTTTCTCATCCTTCAACTTGTGACTGAATGGAGGCATCAAAGGGCTTCTTACAAACACTCTGCCAACCATGAAGCCAAGAAGACGGTGCGCGTTTCAGGGCGGCACTTTATGCTACAAACCACTCTCTTTCTGGGCATCGTCGCACTCACTGCTTTCATATTTTCTCGGATTGCAAGTAGAGCAACTACTTTATTGTCCATCTTGTGTCTAACACCGCTTTTTCGTCAGGAAAATTGGACATACCTAGAGGGTATCTACTTTAGTATCGTAACCTTCCTTACGGTCGGTTTTGGAGATAAAGAGCCTACACATACCTCCACTCGCATTATACTTTTCCCGCTTGCAATTCTGGGTATCACGGTCCTTGGTACCCAGATTGACATGATCGTCACCTTCTTCGAGGACCGTTCCGAGCGCCGCAAAGCAAAAGCTCAAGCCCAGTTCGAGTCTGAGCGGAGACAGGCGGCAAGGGAACGTATACATACCGACAAAGGAAAGAGTGGCGAGACTCAGCGTGTAAGTCTTTACGAGGAAATCGAATTTCTCGAAAGATTACATTCAAGGCAAAATATCCAAGACCAGTTGTCGGAGTCTTTAACTAGCTTGGCCGGCTTTGTGACGTTTTGGTTAGTCGGAGCAGCAATATTCTCTTCCCTTGAGGTGTGAGTTTAAGTTGGTATAAGGTAACCTTTGTACTCAGCGATGGTGAATCAACAGTCATGGAGCTATGGAACTGGTCTTTACTTCAGCTACATCGTGAGTCTTAGTAATATTAAACGAAAGGCGCAACTGACCAATATCATAGTTTTTCCTTACAATAGGTAATTTATACACTTGATCGTTTCGGATGGAACTCAGGTTTATTCATTCACAGGGTATGGTGACTACGCTCCGCAATCACCAGCCGGTCGAGGCTAGTGAATTTTGTTGCCAGAAAAACACCTTAACTTATAAATCAGTCTAGTTGTTTTTATTTCCTATTCACTTCTTGCTGTGTATGCTCCAATGTCTTCTCTACGATGAAGGTTTCACTGATTCAGGCTTCCAGCCCCATTCTTGCTTCCTTCGCGGTGCAAGCCGTCACCCAAGGATGGAAGCGTATCTCCTCCTGGCGTTTGGACAACCGTCGCGCCGAAGTTGGTGCAAAAACTGTTATGAGCGATGCTGTCGTTCCGCATGTTCGTCTTCTAGAAGATGTGCATAAAAAGTGGCTGGGACGTCAAGAAAACCAGTACAGCACCAACCGTCGGTCCAAAAGCAGTACTAGTCTGGAACAAGATACAACGATGGGCAAGATGCAAAGTGAAGTCGGGGATGAGACAAGTAGTGCTCTAACCAAGGCTGTGCAACAGGGGCACGATGAAGGTGCGACGAAGAGCCTCGGCGAGGACTCTCCGGGTACTATCTCGAGTAAGGGGCAAGCCACTAAGGAAGAGCAACATATCAACAAGGAAGCCGAAAAGTTCGCTCGCGAGGTAGTCGAGCGTGCAATTGAACTCGAACAGAGAGCCAGAAGGATGATGGTCCGTGCGCTTCCCAACGGGAGCCGTGCCCAGATTCTACTTCGAGCGGACCGTGCGGTGCAAGCTCAAGATGTGCATACTCTCACGAGTGCAGGTGCCTTCTTCGGATCTGAAGAACACGAAAAAGAGGTCAATAGCAAAGATGGAGATGGAAAAGCTCCGGCGGATGATATGGAGCTGCTCGCCAGACTCGGTCTGGGTGAAGAGGAGGATTTTACGTCCCTTCAGGCTCTCGACGATGATGAGGCGGTGGAGGAGATTGAGAAATATCGGGCTTGCCTTGCTGCGCTACTGTATGCTGGCGGACGTTTGATGAAGCTGGAAGGCGTTCAGGCAGCGCTCTTGGAACGTAGGCCTTATCCACATCCAGTGCGAGACCATAATACATGAAGGTGTGTTATTGGACTATCGTTCATTACTTGCGATAGCTGATATCCTCAGTTTGTCACTTACACGATTAGCTACAACCGGCTAGTCTTCCTGTGCTGAATGCAGACACGATAACGAAATTAAGATAGTTAACACAAGCCAACTAATCAATACTCGCACTCCTTACAGGAGTCCTTCTTCGTCCTTTATTATTATTATTAGAGACCAATATCTTGCGTACTTTATTTGGTATCCTGCTCAAAATTTCAGGCTGCTTTAAGTATAAAGACATCTATCATGGGAGAAATGAAAGAGAGACAAAGTTCATCACAGTGCTGCCACTTGGGACTGTGATAACAACAGGTAGTTCAATAGCTGAGCACTCATTACAAGACAATGAATGGAAAACGTCAGGGTAACGCTGCTTACACGAGATCACATGATAGCATGGTAACGCAGTTCTTATATAAACAGATAAAAATGTGCTACAAAAGGAACAAAAGGAAATAATGCAGGGGATGTAGAACGGCTACCAAGAAAAGTAACTCTCTGCGTACATATTCCTGCACACGTCCTGCAAATCTCCCTTGTTTATGGGTCGCAGATTAACCGGAGTCGACCGTGCCTAGAGCGTACTGGGAGAGAACAGAGAAAACCCCCAGTGTACCGGCTCAAACAGGCGGTGCGAAGAAGAAGGTTGGGTAGTCAAGTGCATGTAGCGACTAGGTTATTCAGCCGACTCCTAACACAATTCCTCATGCATTTTCCCCGCATTTTGTCGTGGGTACATGCAGCGGGTTACCAATGTTGAATAATCAGGTGCATGTGTGTGGGCAAACAATAAGCGGGTGAGCGATGTCTGTGGGAGCAGCGGCGCCTGCCAGGACATGGATGAAGGGGAGAAGATGAACGTGGGAAAGGAGCGATGTCATGTGTAAGCCACGTCCAATGAAACTAGGCTCTGTTAGGTAAGTGGTCAGAGAACCTTGTTGAAGACCACTTACACGCTCCAACATCCGATGCCGAATTTGTACCAGCTCCGTTTTTATTTTTTTTACTTCACTTTATTTGCATCCGTAGTACTTCCCCTTTCCTGCATGCACTTCCAGTTTAACGCTCTGCAGATCACTTTTCAATGATCACAGTGTGCGTGGGGTCATATATGTTGTGTTCAATCTTACTCCAACATCATGCAATCTGTTTTTCAGGTCACCAGGCACAATGCATCAACTGTTTTTGTATCAAAGTTGCCTGTTGTAGCACAGCTCTACGTTGACCTTCTTCATTAACAGCATATTGCTGGTTTTGTATGAGGGTAGCCTCATGCACTGGGTACTATGTGCCCAATATAGTAAGATCTGAGCCATGGCCTATCTAATTTGGAAGCATGGTAAGGCAGACCTTGGAAACAAGTACAGCAAATATTATAGCTGATATGAAAAGGTAAGGCTACTATTAAGATATTGTTATAGCATGACTCGTCTACAGCGAATGCAATATATATTCTACAGACTTATGCGGTCGCTACTGTACCATCTCTCCCCTCCCCTGAGTTTCCTTCCCCTCCTCACAGCTACTTTGAACACTCCTCTGTTTCAACTGTTTAAGGATAGTACGCTAGCATGGGAGTCTCTTTGCTTTTTGCGGGTGTGATTGCACCTTTGTCTGTACTCTATAATGTCCTCGCCATCATGGTGCGTTTTTCTTTTGCCTGTAACACTATCAAATCTGCACCATAGGCTCAATTGATAGCTGTAGGAAGAGTGGTATTTTGAGATCGACGGGACTCTTGAGCCCCTCTACCCAGAACAGGTTAATGTTGTGTTGCTGGGAGTCTCGCTTGCGTTCGGCATCTCTGCAAATTCCTTAATGGTTTTTTGGTAATGTCATAATCTATCCAAATTTGTATGTTCAATAACTGAAGTTGCATCATACACTTCTGCAGGCTTTTAATGGATCCAGATAAGGGTCGCTGCACACATCGCTACTTGATTCCTTTTTCTGCTACATGTTGGTTGGCTAAAGTATGTCATAACCTAAAAAGATATTTCTATCGTAGGTCCACGTCTTATTGATTACTCTATTTATTTCAGGGGGCCATTACCATCACAAACCTTTTCCTATTCAGCTTGAAACATGGGAATGGATACACGACATTCGTAGAGGGTTATTGGTGCTTGTGAGTGTAACCTCAATACCAATGTTACTAGTAATATTAACTAACGCAATCGACAGTGTCGTTTCTCTCTCCACAACACTTTTTGTTCTTTTGATTATGATGATCTTTGAACTTGAAGGAGATCTTAGGTACTTTATAAGGTCATATTACAACAAATACAGTCATACGGATGAGATCAAAAGGGTGGCTCATGTCTCAGGGCACCAATTCGTTCTTCAGAACACACTTTTTCTGGGCATAGTTGCTCTTACTGCTTTCGTATTCTCCTGCATTGTGAGCGAACATTCTTGTTATTCGTCATTTATACCTAACACTCTCGAAATCAGGAGGATTGGGCCTACCTAGATGCCATCTGCTTTACCATTGTGACCTTCCTTACTGTTGGTTTCGGAGCTGACGACTCGAAGCCTACACAAACCTCTACTCGCATTATACTCTTCCCGCTTTCGATCATAGGGATCACGATCCTAGCTAAACAAGTCGATACAATTCTTACATTCCTAAAGGACCGTCTCAAGCGTCACAAAGCTCAGGTACAAGCAAAACTGGAGCTGGAGTGGAGACAGGTGACGAGGGAGGATTTGCAACTGGCTGGAGAAAATGTTGATGAGATCCGGCATCTAAATCTTTACGAGGAGATTCAATTTCTGGGGAGGCTAAGCTTAAAGCAAGTCGCTCAGGATCAATTGTTAGAGCTTTTAGCTATATTTCTTGGACTTGTCATAACTTGGTTGGTTGGAGCAGCAATTTTCTCTTCTCTTGAGGTATGCCTTTTCGCTCAGCGCGCTTGGTCTTTCCGCTAACAATGGGTCTACAGTCATGGAGCTACAGTACCGGACTTTACTTCAGTAGTGGTGTAAGTTCTAATCATGTTGATTAAAGAGAGACATATTTAACCTATTTGATAGCTCCTCCTTACAATAGGTATCTTATAAGTTTAGTTGCTATTGGTGTTCAGGACATTTATTGATTCACAGGTTATGATGAATATGTACCGCAGTCTCCGGCTGGTCGAGGTAAGTGAGTCTTATGACCAAACAATATTTTAACTAACAAACAGACGTAGTTGCATTTATTTTTTACTTGCTTCTTGTTGTGTAAGATTCCGTGCCTTTCGTGACAGGAGAAGTTTGGCTAAACTAAGATTCTCAGTCCACTTACGGCCTCCTTTACGGTATATGCTGTTACTCAAGGAAAGGAACAGATCTCCTTCTGGTTTTCGTATAGTCGCAACATCAATTTGGGCGCAAAGAGTTTCACAGGCGACATTGCCGTTCCACATGCTCAGCTTCTGGAAGATGTGCACAATAACTGGATGGCACGCCAGGATAAATGCCATCATGACAGTGTCTCTCACGCCGATGACACTAGCAATGTTGAGCAAGATAGCGAAGATATGAGCATAAAAAGCAGTATCAGAGCTGTGGAAAATATTAGTCTAGCCAAAGCCGCGCCCCAGGGACCCGATGGAAGTGTGACGATGAACGTTGCCGATGACTCTCAGAGCGTTACATCAAACAGCTCGGGCTGGACTTTTAGAGACGAACAACATATCTGTAAGGCTTCAGAGCAGTTTGCTCAGGAGCTGCTAGAACGCGCGATCGAACTCGAGCAGAGGGCAAGGCGCATGATGGTCTATGTGCTTCCTGACGGAAGCCCCGCTCAAGTCCTACTTCGAGCAGACCGTGCGGTGCAAGCTCAAGACGTACATATTCTCACACTGACAGGCACAGGTGCTTTTGGATCAGAAGAGCGTGAGAACGAGGCCGGTCGCGAACACGGAGAGGACGCTGGCGCAGGCATAAACCGGCTGGCAAAACTTGGGCTGGGTGAAGACGAGGATTTCACGTCTCAAGTCCAGACTCTAGATGACGATAAGATGGTAGAGGAGATTGAAGGCTACCGGGCTTGTGTTGCTGCGCTGCTGTATGCTGGCAGACGTTTGATGAAGCTGGAAGGAATTCAGGCGGCACTCTTGGAGCGCAGACCGTATCCACATCCAGAACGAGACCATCCAAAAAGGTGCACCATTACTCCACTGGTCGATTCGTCGCACCCAGCCGATTTTGTCAGTTCGCTACCTCATACAATCGTATAGGGAGAATAGCCAGGTGCATGTAATTGATACGTATACATAAATACTGGAACCAAGATAATTAAGAGCAAGATAGTTGATAAATGCGCCCTTCTCGTTATTTTCCTCGTCCAACAACCTTCTTTATTAATTGCGTCATTTCTCGTGCATCCTCCATATCGTCAGAATCACCAGCAGCCCACGCCTCTGATTCATCCAATATTTTGATGGTATCGACGCTAGCCTCGGCACGGATGCTATAGCCTTCGTCTGTCCTCGACATTGCATTTATTGACCATTCGATTTCTCTTACGAGAAGGGCAAGCAATTGAACTCTGTTTGTGGATTCAAGTTGAGTGATCTCTGTACGTGGTGCTGATAACAATAATCTTCTTTGATAACTTACCGTTTTTCAATATTTGAGTGCTGGAGACCGGCGCGTTCCCACATTTGCAGCTGTTGGGTTGGGTCCATAAAAACCATATAGAGGGCTTGTTGCAGAGACTTTGCCGTTTTTTTTCGAAGGGAAAGCTATACAAAACGAGGATTTCAACTTGTAAGCATCTGCCCTTATTTGATTGCTAGCCTTTTCACCGTGATCTTATTTGAGAACATTCCTTCTAGCCCAATTTCATCCGTAGGAATGGCAATAGGTGATTCTAAAGATCCTCAGTATGCGGACGTAGAATCATGATCAAGAAGATGATACGTACTGACTCCTGTTTTTGACGGCTTACTAAGTCTATTCTTTTCATCCTGTCGATCATTAGGTAACACTATTTGGTTTGATGCATCGATGATCGTAGAAGTCTTGGCTGCAGCTCGCTCAAGCGCTCTCTCAACGGCCGTTTTAGGTCTCAAAGACTTGACGGGCTCGTTAGAGGTGGAATCAGGAAGGATTGATTGGTCTATTATCTCAAAATCTGGAGAAGAGTTGAATGGAGCATTGACTGGGTCATCATCATCGATCGTATCGTCCTGCTGGGTCCCAGTACTTTCGATATCCCATGGCGAAGAATATTTCGCTTCGGATTCACGCTGGAGGGATGTTGAGGGATCATCAATAAGTATCGCCCCATCATGATCATCTTCATCTTCATCCGAGAATGGACGCATGTCAGTGACAAAGCCGGTATTTGCCAGATCGCATTCATCTTCCTCATCAGGGCTTTCTGTCGGTAACCCCTCGTGCTTTGGACTGGGCGCCAACAAATCTACCTGAGGTGGACCGGCTGCAGTTTCAATGTTATCATCTGCTTGACTGGTTGATGTGGACAGAGGCGACGCCCTCGGAGCCAAATTCGAAGGGAGGTCTTTGAGTGGTGCTTTGAATAAGGACGGTGGTTTGAACGGCTTCGTAAGCGATTTGCTCAATCTAATATCTGAACCTGTATATGTGTTTGCTGCTGCCAGTTGCGATGCAAAACAAACAACACTTACCGGTGGTTGAGGTCGTGAGTGACGTTTTTGCGCGTTTAGATGCCCCAAGTGCATTACTTCCCGGGCGTTTGAGCGAAGCAGATTTTGCTTGAGCCAACGCAGCGCCTGCTGATGTGAAGCGAGCCTCGTGTTGCTGAAGTAGACCCCTCGTGGAGGTTGCAGGTCCCAGTGAGTCAGTTGAGGACGTCCGACCGGCCCCTGTGTGAAAATCAAGGCCAAGATCATCTTGTTCAAAATTATCATCGTCAACATCAAAACAGGGATCTAATCTCTCTGCTTGGGTGCTTGCCCACTCTGGAGTTGAAAGCTCTTCCTTTCGTTGTCGCACCTTCTCTGGATATTTGCAAATCTAGGGAGAGCTCCTTGTTTAGTATATTAGAAGAAATACGAGGAGGATTTTGAATCCTACATCACACATGTTATTGCACAGTTCCTTGACAGACTCTTGGTTGCTTTCGTCGATTTGCTCGCCAAAGTATTGACATATTTTCTGAGTTATCGAATCAGCATCCTCCTAAACATGGACATCCAATTTACCGACAACATGACGACAAACGTCCACGCTCTCCGCAAGATTGATAAGCTAGAAAACATGCTTAGTTCCCCTCCATTATACTCATTTAGAAAGGCTACTTACGGCATCAAGACTATTTCCTGCTCGTTGGCTTGGAGGTAAGCCATCCAAGTTGTCAGAAGCTGTAACCCTTCGGTCATGAGAACTTGATACCCATCGGCGCACAGTAGCCGCATCCTCTCGAGCTTAACCTGATCAGCTAATACTTATGATTAAGCGGCAGAGTGACATACAATAGAAAAGGATGCATTTTGACGCCTAAAATGTTCAGCTAAGTGTATTTACATGCGTTAATATGATCCTACCTCTCCGTCACGACCAGCTCGACCGGTCTCCTGATAATAGCCTGCGGATTATGTGAGATTACCTAAGGGAATTAGGAAGCAAAATACCTTCAAGACTTTTAGGCAAGTCATAGTGAATTACGTATCTATATGCATCATAAATTAGTTAAAGTACTACCATGTTCAGCTCCAGATCACATACCGAACGTCACTCTTGTCAATACCCATGCCAAAGGCAATTGTGGCACAAACCTACAGGTAGAATGAGGTTTTGATATTAAGAAGACATGTCACTGAACGAACGACGTCAACACCGCCATTTCCATCTCCTCCTCTAAGCCATTCTTGGAGCGTCTTATCGAGAGTTGATGGCCTGAGACTCTGCTAAGTGAGTGCTATACTCAGGTTTGGAGAAAACTAACGTAATTCCACGATGATATGCACGTGCATTGAGACCTTTTGCTCGAAGGTAATCCGTAAGCTCGTTACAAGTAGCCTTAGTTCTGCAGTATACTATGCCGGATGATGGTCTTCCGCGTCGTCGATGCAGCTTGTTGATGTATTCATAAACAGCAACAATACGTGTCTCTGAAGGAAGCCCGCTCGTGTATTGTACCTAAAATACTCCTATTAGTGTATCCCAATATGAACAAATGAATTTCTATACTTCGTAAAAGAGATTTGATCGGTTAAAGGGATGTACTGCCCTAAAAAGGTTGTCACTGGACATTCCAAGACTGCGAATGATATCTTCCTGGACACTGGATACGAAGAGCTGAGCAGTGCAACTAGAAAAGGCAATTATAATTTACGTTGTTGTAGCACTTGCAGTAAGAGCCATTATCGGCACGTCAGGAAATTGCTGCCTAAATGTACCCAGTTGTCGATAGGCGCTGCGGAAGTCATGCCCCCATTCCTAGAGAGCGTAGATTTGTGAATAGAATTTGTGGCATATTGTGTCTTGAACTTGCCGATATACAATGTGCCTGTTTATGTTTCGTAGAGCTTCAGCATCTATGGTATTGAAACCAGAGGTAGCAACTAGCCTCGTCAACGACCAACCGGTTTAGTTCTCCATTTGCGTACACTTTTCTTATCAACTTCCTGAACTCGCTATTAGAAAGCTTCTCCGGTGTGACTAAAAGAAATTTAGAGGGTTTCAACTCCATTTCGTTAATTAGCATACCATAAAGAAGACGGTGAACAGGATGGCCGGATGATAAATCTTGAGTGATCTGAGGAACGGTGAGTGAAGATTATACTTGAGACACCCAGCGTTGCGCACCTCTTTTTTCTGCTTTTCTGTTGTTTCAGACGTGAAGGCAGAAACGCGAACACTGCGTTTGCGGGAAAGGGTGTTGACCTCTATGACCGGTAAGCAGAAATACGGGCATATAAGAAAGTCCCCTTACGGTTTTTCATTAAGGCTGAGTTCATGGTAAAAAATCAGCAATTTTTATAGAAAAAAATCAAGTCATACAGAGTAAGGGAGAAACCACAAGTGTGATTCCGTGCTAGGCCAACGAGTAAATCTGTGCTTCAGTTTGTGCGTTATTTGAAGTGATATTACCTTGGCCGCGATTGCGGGAACCTGAAAACATATACTCTTGAACGGGTTTATTAGTAACTTTCTATCAAGATAATGGTTTAAATCTATCTCACTTTTCCCATACCGGTAGGTGCAAGTACAAAAACATCAAGGTCTGTTGTCAATTCAATCAGGAATAATATGCTTCTTGGAGGCATAGGAAGTAGCGCACCCTTCACCGCAGCCTCGAAAATCTCTTTTTGCTTTCCTTTGTATTCATCAAATCGAAATACTATTCCAAAGCATCAACTCTTTTACCGCACTCGCGTTAAGATGAAGCGACAGACCATTCGTAAGCACTCTAAGGAAACAGCCCGTCAACTAACCATATCTGATTCTGTCTTGTAAGACTCACCTGTGACAATCCTCCAAAGTAGGCTTGGAAACCTCTGTTCCTTTTGCAGCTTCTTTAACGCGTGTGAAGAAGTCTGTGACCGGTGGTGTTTTCTGTGAGGCAATGGCACTAGCAGAAGGCGGCTTAAAGCCTCGGGCGCGCGTGGTAGTTGACAATGCCGGCATCGATTAGAATACCGCTATTAGTTTATTAGAGTAACACTTCGAGGTTGTAATCAATTAAAACAGTCAATGGCGGAAGTGGGATATTGTCCAATGTGTGGTAACAACAGGCAGGTGAGTATGACTTGATTAAGCGCCTCGGATCTGGCCAGCGCTGAGCGCGTCGCGCTAGTGAGATCACCTGACCGCGACTTGGCTTAGTGCTTGCACCGACTCTGCGTTCAACGTTTAATGTTCACACTCGAGCCTCCTTTTCATCCCGGTCCTCGGCCCCAGTCATCACAGTTTGATCTGTACTGAAATTGATGGCCAACTTCCATTTCGAGCACGCTCTCGTATACGGCTGCCATAATTGATCAACCAACTGCGACCTCGGTGGCTGAGTGTTTAAACGTTTATTATTGTACCCTGCGACTTCAGGGGGAAAATGAGGCGTAAAAAACTCATCTCGAAATACGTTTCTGTCCTTCACTCCTCCATGAGGGTGGTTCTTGGAGACCCTCAAGGGACTAAATATGGGACTTTTGTTGAGCGTGGAGAATCTTCTCGTAGCAAGCGAGCCAGGTTTTCCTAAGGGCCAATATTCTCCAAGAGCCTATCCTAGACCAGAAATTTACCTACGAACGCTGTCACTATCGTAATGCATCCGAAGAGGTGTCAGCACACTCGCTGTCAAGAGCGCCTCAAAACTATATGCCCATCAACTACAAGAGAACCCCTACTCCGGAATAGGTTTAATGATAGCGCTCCAAGGATGTTTCACCCACGCGGTTAGTCAATACCTTAGCCGAGGCCTTCGGACCTTCGCGCTTCAAGACGATGTGATGTTAGCCAATATTTCTGGGCGAGATCTGGATCAACAATAGAATGGGTAAATGAAGTGTTCACAAGGTAAGTTTACATTAGTAGCAATGGGATAAAGAATTTTTAACGTCTCAATAGCAATGACTATTGTACATCAAACTACATGCGAAATAGACATTTGCAGATTCGTACAGAGAAACCCAGCTCAAAAGTCAGCGAGCAATTCTGACCGACGATGTTAATACAAGTTCTTCCTTAATTCCTTCCCTGAATTGCGCCTTCAACCTTCTTCATGAAGTCGTTCAGAAACGCACTATCGACAAACTCGTCGAAGTGTGTGATCTGAACACCGTCGGGGGAGTTTACGAGATCGAACATGAAAATATAAGTATTCGTATAAGTGTCTTGCATCATTGTAGGTTTTCCAGTGCTTTCTGCCTATCGGTGCAGGTGCTCAACAAAAGTCACATAGCCTAGAAATGCAGTTTCACTCACATATACCCATACTCGCCCCGGTGCCTCCATCAGTTTGTTAACTGTAACCTACAAGAGGATGGTGTCAATAATCTCAAAACCGAAGCGACCACCAAAAGGCAACGCACCTTCATGTCAGGCACCAGAGCAGCATACCGCCGTTGTGTCATTAAAAGCTCTGTTTTGCTCCGGGAGGGCCGATTCAGCGTCGGTGGCAGGATGTTGTGCGTGAAATCATCAGACAAGAAGTGACTTGCAACATCCCACTGATGGTTGTTTACTGCCGCTATGTACTCAAGTACAGCCGCTGCCTCTGGTGTAGGATCATAGGGTAGTTGAAACGACATCGGATATGGGAGCAGGGAGACAATTGGTGGTGGGCAACAATGTGGGCTAAAGAAGAGGATGGCTTGCTCTGAGGAAGTAATGCGCTGCCTTTTTTTGTTTTCGTGATTGCGGCAAAGGACCTCAGCCAAGAAAATTGCGGTACCACTGCTGTGGTAGTGTACCCTGTCTCACCAAATGACAGTGGCACACAGTCAGAACGGTGGCGTTGTTGGTTGGATCAAGATATCACACGCCACCAGTCAAATTTTATGTAACATGTTCATTCATGATGACGACTCTTTCATCTCGAAGCTTGGCCGATATAAATTTGAATCCATTATGCATTATTCATACACTTTATTGCTTGCTTATGTAAGTCTTTGACCGAAGGTTTTGGTGTCTTCTCCTGACCAAAGAAAGTGTGGCTGATTAAAACGCAATATTCGTAACTTCGCACATACAGGTATCCAACCTAAGCTTTTTCGGAACGAAAGCAGTAGAATGTTACCCGTGACATATGTGTCATGCCACGATCGAGAAAAGTGGGACAGAGGGTGGGCCATTACCTAAGCCGTTGCTATACGCTAGATAATTTATAAACACAGCTTCCGCCGTTACTTGATAGGCATAAATCCTAGGGCACCAGTAGCATGCCGAGTGATTCGTTAGGTTAATATGGGCCCTTCAGTTATAAAATTCTAAGTATTTGGTATGAATGTTTATGCCATGTACATGATCGGACTACCGTCTGTTCTAAGTAGCATAGAAGGCCCAATCAAGATAATTAATAGAGCTTTGCCACTTAGAAGGTACTTATAGTTGGCTGGGAGCTGGTCTCATGGTTGAACACAGCCCTATTTAAAAGTGACCTTACCTGCTTATCCAAAGTGATCACTTATATAATGCAACCCCCACACACTGGTTGAACCTGGCCACGATATTCGAAGCCTTATGTCATCCTTGCGTGTGTTGGACACTTAAACCCGAAATCCCGGGTAGTTCGGCTCGCTCAGCCGCCTGATCTAGTACGAACCTTGTACTGATGGCGGAGACCATAACTACTGATGGCGGAGACCATAACTGCACGCTATATCATGGTCCCGATAATCTGTCAAGATAAGAGCGCCTGCGGCCACATATCATCTCTAGCTCAATTTGACAAAACGGGTAAGGATTTTTCTTCTGTCTGCAGCTAGTTTGAATATGCAAAGGTTACAATTAAGTACTACAGCATATATTTTGAAACTGCGCCTATACAAGCCCCTACCAGCAAGTTGTGTTGACCATTATCATGAGCATGCATTTAAACAAACCCCCGAATGTATACACTTTGAGCGAAAAGCTGCTTCACCAAGACACCTGCTATTCTGGCTCATTCTTCGTCACTATCAGCTGTGCCACGCGCAACTTCGTCTTTCCAGGCCTGTGCAAAGCTTTCGATATCACGACCAGAACTGAGTTGCAACGCTTCGATGGGAAGCATGTTATGTTGATGAACGGGCGCGTTCCTGTTAGCAGCTGGGCCGGACCGTGAAGTAACATTTGCAAACTTTGGCACATGTTCTTCTTCTGAGTCTGGTTTGACGAGATAGGAATTGAGAATATCGAGTAGCTCTTCGTATGAGAAATGGAGAGCATCAGTCCGCGGAAGATAGGGGTTGAAATCGAGGATATGTAGAGAATCGAGGGACCGTGTGAGCAGAACATCAAACGTATCTAAGGATCATTAGCTTAGACTGAACCTCTAAATCAAAGGCCAAACAAACAATCTCTCGTGGCATTCCACTCAGGCTTGATTTTTGTTCTCCAAAAGGTGGTGATAGTCTCTATAACTTTACTCTGCGTAGCGCTGTCGTTCAAATGATCGTAGTAGTTGTCGTCACGTTGGGAGATTCCTGTGGCATGTTTAGGCTTTTCGACTAACAGTTGAGGATGTACATACCAAGCAGGACACCATAACGTACAAAACATCGCATCTCTCGTCCCGGATCCACCGGATACCACTTGCGGAGGACAAGTTCTAGCACATAGTTTGAGTTCTGACTATCCTCGGTTTCTTCTTGACGATCACAGTCTTCAAAGACGCGTGCGGTATCTAGATCATGAAGTATGAAATCGGAGGACTTCAAAAGAAGATAAACGTCGGCTGGTGTGACACATTTTAAAGGGGAAGAAGAAGGAAGAAGCCAAGAAGCGTCCTATAAAATGGTACCAATTTAGGCTCTCGTCCTCTAAACAGAACGATGGACGTACTCTGGGCGATGAGAAATTGAGCTTTGGAAAGACGGCGCCATAACTCGCAATTGCGGCTCGAATTTTGGCATCTAACTCTGGAAAAGCATAGGACTTTCCCCCATCTTCGTCTTGACGTTCTTCTTCTTCTTCGTCCGAAATTGTACTCGTTGCAGGTCTGCGGTTCCCTCAGTCATGTCTACTTCCTCAAACACCCAAGCCGAGGGCCACGAACACATCTTCAGAGCCTTCTGGAACAAAAACGCCTTCAGAATGCAAGTATTCGACGAAGTCGTCGGGAAGGGGGCGTATGATTGTAGATCGCAGAGTTGAACCCTTGAAGTGCGGGTACCAGGATGAAAATTGGAACGCAAGAATTTGGGAGTCGGATAACGAAGGGAAAAGTGCAGGAGGAGAATTCGGAACAGGCATGACAAGTAGCAGTAGTTCTCGAGAGGCTTAAGATCCAGGTCAAAGTGATAAAGCAGATGAGTCGTATGGTAGTTCAGCAGCAACTAAAGGGTTGAGCCACGTGCTGTGTTAGGCGTTTGCGTCTGGACCCTTTAACGCATCATATTTTTGGTTCCTGCAGTTGCCCGGCGTACTTGGACCGCCTCCCCAACCACCACCCGCACTCTTCTCTATTTAAGGCTACTCAATACAACTACACAGCTTTACAGATATGTTTAAATTACGCTTACGAATGCTTTTATATCATGTCGGAGCACGGCCATCACCTCCGTCACAACTTTAATAACCAAGTCGATATCACCTTCCTCACACTTGTCACAATGGACACTTTGTTTGAGGCAGAACTGTCTTGTGCGCTCGCTGGTCTCAAAGGAAGAAAACCTTCGGATGAAGATATCCATATAGTATTTCTATGGATTGAGTGGTTAGATCATGTAAGTTCCTGCCACCTTTCCCTCATCCATTTGTGGATGTGCGTGTTCATTAATCCAGAGAACAGGCAATCCAACTCATCAGTCCAGCAAGCCCTGTGTACAGCCGTGCATTACACCAGCTTCAGGTGTTTAGCCGTGCAACTGGACGTCTGCCCAGCTCGTATCATCTTCCCAATGACATCGTGTTATTCAGTCCGAATCCACTATCAAGCTCGGCGTTCTCGGATGTCTATAGGGGAAAGCGGGGTGCGCAAGAGGTGGCGCTCAAGGCCTTACGAGTTCACTCGGACAACAAAACTTCAATACAAAAGGCGAGCTGAGTAGAGCTGTATGCGAGAGAATGTGACTAAAACAACTCATAATTTCAACAGGCTTTTTATGATGAAGTGGTGCTATGGAGATGCCTTCGCCACCCAAATATCGTGCCTTTCTTAGGTGTATCCAACTGTTTTCCCGTGTGTCTTGTGAGTGAGTGGATGCCACACGGAACCATTTCTTCCTTCCTGAGAGAACGTCCTGACGATAATCGAATAAAATATGTAAGTTTCCCATGCCACAAGTAATAGCACTTCTAAACATATCCTTCTAGATCACCGACATCATATTCGGCTTGCAGTTCATTCACTCATTAAACATTGTTCATGGAGACCTTAAGTCTGTACGTGAACCTTGTGCATGGTAACGGATCTATCTACTGAAGCACCTAAAAAGGCAAACATTCTCGTCAACTCTAACTTTGACGCTTGTCTGACCGATTTTGGAGTCACGACAATACTTCACCACACGGCTTCACAGAGCATGTCTTCATCTACTCACGGGACCTTACGATGGATGGCGCCAGAGCTGTTACGCTTTGACGATGCTGACCCAGAGTCCGGATTGCCTACTACTTCTAGTGACATGTACGCTTTCGGGCTCGTGTGTTGGGAGGTCAGTCCATATGATTTACAGGCATAATTTACTCCAAGGCTAAACCAGCTCCCATAGCTGTTTACCGGTCGGATCCCATTTGAAGAGATACGGCAGGAATATGCCGTAATCCTTGCCATTCTCGCAAACATCCGACCACAATGCACGCATGACTTGTTTGGTTCCGTCGGTT
This sequence comes from Waitea zeae, assembly GCA_037855215.1. Lineage (NCBI taxonomy): Eukaryota > Fungi > Basidiomycota > Agaricomycetes > Corticiales > Corticiaceae > Waitea > Waitea zeae. The sequence goes on along the minus strand of JAZHGK010006760.1, from coordinate 14,677 downwards.
TCTCTGCTGAGATCTGGAGCGTAATGGAAGATTGCTGGTATCATGAGCCATTGTCTCGTCCAAGCTGCGACAAGGTCGCAGTTCGTGTGTGGGCGCTGGGATATGAACAACTGGTCGATCCAGACATGGATGTTGAGCAGGCCGCTGATGCTGCATGTCATGAAAATTTATCAGACGATGCGGTCAATGTAAAGCCGTCTGGCTTGCGGAGATCCAACGCGCTTGGCAGACAGGGTGCAAAGATTCGGAAGCAAGGTATGCATCGCGGCATCATGCTTACTCTTTTATGTACGTCCAATATTCATGCATTGGTAGGCGACCTCGAAACCATTGCGCAAGGTACGTTGGAATCAAGGATTGGCTTGCGCGAACCAACCAACCTGTCTCTGGGCATAAGTTCGCCGATCTGTCCATTTATTGTTGCATCAGAGGCTGTAGACGTACTTCATGGCCAAGCTATAGCTGTCTGACAAAGTTAAACAAATTTGCGTATCGGTCAGGACCATTCCTTTTTTCGTATATTGTAAGCATAGTCATCACAGCAGGACGTCGGAAATCTGTCTTCGATTGTATGGAGAGTACCCGACCACAAAACCGAAGAATGATTCTGCCTTTCCAAGAATTTTGGTGCCAGAGCAGTTATACGTTGTATTTTTTTTAAAAATTTTAATTCGATTGCACTTCCGATCTATTTATGTACCCATAAGGTTGACTAAAACTCGACCTCATTGAATTTCCCGAACTATGAGTGTGGATCGTCGATTTTGGGCCAGAAGAGGAGTCATAACGTCACGAGATCGCAAAAAGGTCTCCATAAGGCCACCATGGCCGCGTCTGGCCGAACCCACATCCCGTCCAGATTTAACACGGACTGCCCGACTTTGCTCCCAATCAGTTCACCAACACGACCGCCCGTACTCTCACACTTGGTCTTGTCCGCCGTAAGGACTGTTCTCGATTTTTTCGACCAACCATTCGCCATCTTTACTCAGCTATGGCAGACGTGATCATTGAGAAGACCCAGCCTACCTCATCTCTCGCGCAGGACGCGCGTGGTCTACATGTTACTACACACGAGACCTACGATGCTCCGACAGAACTCGCGCCGCACACGGTACACGGCGATCCGCTCGAGCAATTCCGACAGTGGTTCACCGCCGCGCAGGGGTCCGTGCGTGAGCCTGAGGCGATGAGTGTGAGCACTTGTACAGCAGACGGCGTTCCGTCGTCTCGTTTCGTGCTTTTGAAGGATGTCACATCAAACGGCTTCGTCTTTTACACGAATTACACATCCCGCAAGTCCAAGGAGCTTGCCGCCAACCCACGTGCAGCGCTCGCACTGTACTGGCGCGAGACGCACCAGCAGGTTCGCGTCGTTGGACGCGTACAGAAGATTGATCCCGAGGAGAGCGCTGCGTATTTCAAGAGCCGGCCTGTTGGATCGCAGATTGGTGCATGGGCAAGCAAGCAAAGCTCGGTTGTTGGAGAGGGTGAGGTTCAGGAGCGCCTGCACAAGTTGGAGGAGAGGTTTGGCGTTCACGACTCGAGCAAAGATGCTGATGTGCCCGCACCGGACTTCTGGGGCGGCTGGCTAGTGATTCCGGAGTGAGTTATCGAATATCCTAGACCATTATGCGCCTTTTACTGAAATTTGTTTTCAGCGAAGTGGAATTTTGGGCAGGCAAGCCGTCTCGCTTACACGACCGTGTGCGCTACCTGCGAACGGGCGAAGGCTTGGACAACAAGCCAACATGGAAGGTCGAGCGTCTCTCACCATAAGCGTACATCCATCGTACCCAAAAAGAACCTATCATTTCAACAGTGGACTTAAGTCCCGTACTGTATTGAATACGTGTAGAATATACAAAACAGATGCATTACCGAGGCCCAGTCGTGATAACGATGCTGATACGTGAACAGCTTCTTGGTAAGTTCCATTATTAATCAAAACACTTCTCCCAATCTCCTGCGCCATCCGCCCTCGCATAGACTTGGCTGTCAACAAAATGGCCTAACTCACATAACCCTTCCTCGTCCATACACTGCATGCCCTTAACGACGTCATCGTTCAGCAACAACCGCACCTTCGTCTCACGCCCACACTGCATGCGCTCGACCACAAACCTGGCCGAGAACGGCACCATCCGTCTTGCGTGCCACGCTCGAGCGGGGTCGGGGCGCAAGGGGTCGAGAGGCCGGCCATCTTTGAACAAGCCCATGGCGGAAAAGATGGCGACCATCGTGTTCTCGTGCGTGAAATCCGCATAAAATCTGCGATTGAGCGGGAATGTCGATTTGTGTCGCGTAAGTGTATGGTTTGTCTGTGTATGATCGTGCACGTGCGAATGTGTGAGCCGTGCGAGAAGCTCGTTCGTCCAGCCGACGCCTTGAACTGGGCCCAGAGGTTCTCCGTAGCTGTTCAATTCCAGATTAGCGACAGTCTCGAATCGACTCTCAAAACCTGAGTGAGCAGATGCGCACCCCATCTTGTAGAACTTCTCCACATCGTTCGCGTACTCGTACCACTCCCATTCATCTTCACCAAACAACCCACACCAGTCACTCTTAGTTTCGAACACCAGCGTCTCGATAATGCAGATCGACATCAACTGGTAAATATCGTGCGCTTTGAGACCAGCCCCTGGTGCGTATGCGTTCAGCCGATTGGCGACTGATGGAGCAAAGGCATTGATCGTCTCTTCCTCTTGATCATCGCCATCCCCTGCGTTAGGACACATGTCAGTATTGAGTGTGTTGTTGTGCTACCAGGAGGGCAGGAGAGTGTTCAGACGTTATGATCAAGCAAAACAGAGAAGCGTGTTGGAGCACACCTTTCCATCCTCAGGGATGACCAGATTGATTTGCGACTCAACCTTTCCAGCAGATGCATTCGTGAGGCCTAGAGCCGATGGTACAGGTATAGCTTTTTCTTATTCATGGTAATTCTTTATGTACATACCTCTCGTCCAATTACCTGCAGAGTCGATGATCCTACCGATCCCACTTGCACGCAAGAACGGCACTCCTTTCTTCCCTTTGAGTAATTTCTGATATCGGATAAAGTCGACCTCGCCAAGCTTCTCGGATTGCTTAGCACCGAAAGGAATGAGATCATCACTAGCGAGTTTGTACTTGTAATCCTTCACAAATCTGAGAGGAGAATCGTCCAGAATATGTTCAGAGACATTAGTCAGTTTCTCCACGGCAGTGATGTATTCATTCACATCAGCAGAGGATGGTTGGCGGGCACCGTGGCGCTGGAGCTATAATACAGTAATGAGCTCGGGGAGCATGAGTTATCTCTGGTAGGCAAAAAGCGCACCAGATTGACCTAAATTATTAGATAAGTAGCTTATAAATGACTCGAAAGGCCGACGGAGAAGATACCTGGGTAATCCTACAACCCTTTGGTGGTGGGGGGTACACATTCACGGCATGCCACGGCGAGTACATCGCCCAGTTTCTCCATACGCGCCATGGTATGCCAAACAAGTCTTGCCCGCCCAGGTCCTTCTGAGGCTTCACGAGCGCTGCTTGCCACTCATCACTCACGCTGTTGAAGTACCACAGGCTCGCAAGTAGTGTTAAGAACGTCATAGCAAGAACCGACTTGCGGGTTCGCCGGGAGCCCCGTCGTGAGAGATGTGAGAATGTGTCATGTGCGTTAGTGTAGACCAAAGGTAGTGTTTCATCGGCCTGGAAAGCCATCAATACTTGAGTCGGTGCTGGTTGTAGTTGATGGAGAGGGCTGACTCGCGCGTGCTTGTTCGCTCAAGCTGTGATAATAGTTGGTTACTTTGACGTGCAAAGTGGTTCCGGCAGCGAAAGGGGGGAGGGCGGCAAGCACGAAGCAGTGTAGATGACGTCACGGGTGGTTTAGCTATCTCACGCAAGAGCCAAGACATGTGTTGGTACTTAGCAGTGATGCGTGGGAGGCGCCGATACTCGACTGTCGCGACAGTTGAGGAGACAGGACGTAAAACACGTGATGTGTCGAGACATACACATCCATCTGAAAATCTGACATGCGCTGGTGGAACATACGGGGCTGCTGCCGCCGACATGTCGGCGGCTGCCGAGGCTTCTTTCTCGACTGTCCTGCGACAATCGCATCACTGGTTGATATAGTGACTAAGTAAATAGCGAAAGAAGCGTGACTACATAATTCAATAAACGGTACTACTTATTGACGATAACACAGCTGAATTAGAACATGGAAGCTCAACAGCAGGAAGTTCACTTTGCGATTGTTTAGTTCCTGGCATGCCTAGTAAAGCAGAGTTTTAGTACTTGCTCCGACCAAAAAAAAAAAAAAAAAAAAAAAAAAACTGGAAGCCTTCAGTGCTTATGCTTGCTATACAGTTGTTGGGTCAAAATCATCATGATGACATACGATGAACTTTAAGCTGACTGACTACTTTCAACGATATAATGATGAATGAGCGGTGGAAGTTAAGGATGAATGTGAGCATTGTGTGATATATTTTAAGGCAAATACAACAATCACAGTCTTTTTTGGTGCAACCACTATAGAACGATTGCTTCGAAGTCAACATTTATGCATTCAGCTACCTTCTGCCATTTCCCAAGAACGGTATGCTCGCCTAAATCAAGAGCATCATCGATTGTGCCAAAGCCGTAGTTAGCCATCCACTCTCTCGTGGTCTCCATGCAGACAAGTTTCCCGAGCTGAGGAAATAGGCTTTGTAACACAGCTGCAACCTTTTCTGGTATCAGAGTGACCCATTCGGCTGATCTCATGATGCCAAGGCTTCTGACTTCCGGCATGGCATACGGAATCATAATCTTCTTGGTAAGATCACTTTCATCAAGGAGAAGAGCCAGATGTGAAGAGAGCGAGGTTGGATAATCGCCAAGCTCCACAACAATTGCGTGTAACGCATGGGGAGAGACAGGTACAAGTGTTTGCGCAAAGGCGGGGACGGCTAGCAGAGGTAATAGGCGGAGAGCGTTGTCGCGCGTCACAACACAAACATTTTTCAGGAAGACGGAAATCGGTTAAACAAGGTAGACCAAAAAGGGCACGAGCTGGAGTCTCAAAAAATGCACCGCTCTTGATAACTGCTTTGGCAAGCGAGCCCTCAGGTGTGATTGGGAGAAAGTCGTAAACAATAGTTCTGATTGATATTCGAGCAGGCAGAGATGCTATCGCGTTGCCGATTTGCTCAAGAGTTTCAGTTGCTGGTAATTTTATTTCCCATCTTACACTAAGACATTCGAGACAGGGACTGGAAACCATATGAAGAAATGTGGGCAAGCTTTCCCCTGTCGCAAGCCTGGGTACCGCCCAGGCCCCCACGTCTATACGCAGCGTTCGTAGTCTTGAGAAAAACGGTAAATCAGGCGGACCGCTGGGTGCTACCAAAGAGTCGTCAATTGCCAGTTCTAAATGCTCCAGTTGTGGGAGATGGACAAGATTGGCGAAGGCAGCTGTGGTGGGCAGAAGGTCGATACGAAGATGCACAATTTTTTGTAGATCAGAGGTGGTCAGACTTGAAACCAAACCCTCAATAAAAGAGCTTCTGAATTCGGTGAAAGGGTCTATCTCAAATTTTATATGAAGTGATATGAGGTGATTGGAGATTTCTGCTAATCCTTGAAAAAGGTCAGCCACGACTCGATCAGAATCTCCAACGTCTATGGCTAAGCCAGGATCATAAAGAGCCACAGTCTCTATAGTTGGCGCCAACAAATTCTTTATCAGCCTCAGTGAACGTCCTCGGGATTCCAAGTCCGTTTCCTGGCCCTCAAAGCGAACACTTTTGAGGTTCGGCAAAGTTGGCTCAACTTTGGTATTATGGTTCTGCCAAGCTTCCAATACTGTAGAATCTACAGCTGAGAGCTGAAAGGCAGTATCCATTCTGAGGGTGCCGCCCTGCGTGTATGTAGAAATTTCTTTAACATGACACGCATGCAGCTTGAATCGGGGGCCAAGCCAGTCGTTGGGGTGGGGGGGGTTAGAAATTGCCTGTAGGTAGGACGTGAGTATGTACAGCCGAAAAGTGTAAGAAATGATATGTAGTCTGACCAATTTAAACGTCTCTTTCCCTTGTTCGTCTTTTTCCTTTTTAACAAATTGTGAGGATATGAGATTGACGAGGACGCTTGCGTGCGGAATAGATTGCCAAAGCCTTTTCCGTGCAGGACCTTCGTGGCCTTTACAAGTGCGAATCAGGGAGGCAAGCGTGTCGTTTTATTCACAAGAGTTGCAAATACAATCTACTATTTCGAGTATTCGGAGCGCACGGTGCACTGTCGCCAACAGGAACAAGGACGGTGGGAGTTCAAGGACAAGACACGGTTGACGATACTCGGGACCACCGCGCGAGATGTGCGTGGTTGGACTTTAGGATTCCGCCCAATTCTTGACTTCATTCCCTTCCACCCGCTGCTTGTATACACCCGTACGGTCGAGAGCGCATATCGTCGCCTCGCACAACCACCACGGCTCTCGTATCTACATAACCTCTCTCGACCGTCATGTCCTACGACCCCAACTCCCCTCCTGGCAGCGCCGCCTCACGACCATCACTCACCGCCTCAGACGACTCGTCCCTGCTCGAGCTCTCCTTCGGCTACGAATTCGACTCCGACGGGAAGCTAGTGCGCGTATCCAAACCTGGCGCACGAACCTCGTCTCCTCCAACACCGGCGGACAGCTACGCCAGTGCGGGCGGGAAGGATGCCGGCGGAGCCGCTGGGAACGAGAAGGGATCCGCCTCACCCGTCTTCGGTGGCTTCAACGCGCGTGTCGATGCGCTCACGCGCTCGACCGCACTGCTTTCTACCCAAGACCACTCTTCGGACCCTGCACAGCCCTCTCTTCCGTCCTCCATTTCTGCTTCCAGCTCACGTCAGTTCGGGCGAACTGCATCAACCCCTGCCGCGTTCAACGTCGTCCAGCGCCCGGTGCGTGTCCAGCGGACGACGCTCGACAGGCACGACGAATTTGCCGAAGAACTGGCGTCACATCGTCAACCTACGGACGGAGCGTACGATCAAGAATCCCGACCTTCCCCTCCTCCGCCTATAGCAGGGCGGTATATGGCACGCTCAGCGAGCATATCGACAGCTCAACCACCTCAGATGCTCGATCGAAGAAGTCAACTGGACACAAAAACGGTGGTTCCGGCGCGACGGGTCGGACGAGAAAAGTCCTATTCAACGGTAGATCTGCCTGAAGGGACTGCAGTGGAGTCTGATGCCGGTGAGTTTTGCTCTAAGATCTAGACTTTTGGCGCATACTTGGTACTTATATCGTCTTTCATGCTATGTAAAGATGTGGACACTGGCGCTCCTTCCGTGCATTCTAGAAGCGAATCTCGTCATCGAAGTTACGGCATGGTCGACGCTGTTCCTCCATCATTAGGTGGGGTCCGGCCGAGACGATCAGCTAGTTTTAGCGAATCTCCTAGTACGTGGTACACCACTTTCAGCGAGAGACTCTACTGAAGACCTAATGTTTTAGGTGATGAACCTCCGCCCGTGAATGCACCTCAAAGCCGACCTCCTGTCAGTTACCCTCAGCGATCCCAATCAAGCCTAGACGCATATCAGGGAGTTAATCGCATGCCCCCACGGCAATACGCAGATGATTGGTCCGATGCTGAACGTAAGATATGCAATGGCGTTTGTGAACGCGTGTTTCTTTTCTTGCCGCATCTGAGCTTGTTCTGAGCAGCCCGTAACGGTCGGACACAAGCTGCTTCGCCGACGATTCCACAAGATCAGCCTATCAAATCCTCTACCTCCCGCGCCCACCTCCAGCACACACGAAAAGACTCCGAAACCCTTCAAGCTTACTCACGTGCATCGCCCACTGCGCGGAACATGGCTCCCGGCGACCCCTCCGAGGGACGCGCTCCGTCCGCGCTCTCAAACCGCGGAACTCATCCACGGAGGGCTCCAAGTGCCCCCAATGCGGGACACTCTCCCGGCATCGATCCTGATGGGCGTCAGAGCCGCGGCGGGTGGACGGATGAGAACGGCGGGCGGCACCCTGTAGCCCCGCGTTCACGCACGCCGTACGATCTCGACCCGTCTCCACCCTCCGCGACCGCCCTGACCCACGCGGCGTCTCAGCCCGCGCTCGCACATGCACCAAGCCAGACACCTGCCGCACCACCTCAACGCACGATTGTGGTACGTAACATCTACAGGGCATGTTTTCTCGTATACCCGCAGCAGATCATACTCATGTATGCGCACTTTACCTGCCGTTTTCCGCTCGTAGGTAAACAAGCGCTGCTATGTTCGCCTCGATCTTGTTGGCAAGGGTGGATCTTCAAGGGTATACCGCGTCATGTCCGACAAAAACGAGATTCTCGCAATTAAGCGCGTATCTCTTGAGAAGGCAGACCCAGAGACGCTCAAAGGGTACATGAATGAAATCGGATTACTGAAGCGCCTTGCGGGAAACAACAGGATTATCAGGCTGGTGGACTCTGAAGCTAGGTTGGGAGCTGGAGGTGGGAAGGGACACCTGCACCTGGTTATGGAGTGCGGGGAAATTGGTGAGTGAAAGAAGCAAGAAGTGTGTTTTGAGCGACTGTTATCTAACCATCTACCATTTTATTCAATATATTAGATTTAGCAAGGCTATTGCAAGATCAACAGAAGAAGCCGATGAATCTCGTTTGGATCGCATATTACTGGGAGCAGGTCAGTCCATATCGCCCTCCTGTATGTGTTCCTGATTTTGGCTGAAACTTTCGATTTAGATGTTGGACGCTGTGCATGTTATCCACGAGGAAAAGATTGTACACTCTGACTTGAAACCAGCCAACTTTGTGTTGGTGCGTGGGCAGCTCAAGCTCATTGATTTTGGTATTGCGAATGCTATTGCAAACGATACTACCAATATTCAACGAGACCACCAAGTGAAAATATCCCTCATACTGCAACTAAATTTTCACTGACCACAGCACATAGATTGGTACAGTCAACTACATGTCTCCTGAAGCGATAGAAGTACCCGAAGGGATGCGCCGGCTTAAAGTCGGCCGTCCGTCCGACGTTTGGTCGCTAGGTTGTATCCTGTATCAAATGGTCTATGGACACCCGCCATTCTTCCACTTGAACCACGTCGTTGCTAAGATGCGCGCCATCCCAGACCCGTCGCACGTCATAGACTTCCCGGAATGGTCCATGCCGAGCGAGGCGGCTCTCCCCGCGCTCAGCACGGCGGAGAGGACGCGGATGCGGAGGAGAGTGAGGAGGGACGTGATTACGAGTATGAAGGCATGCTTGTGCCGCAATCCAAAGGAGCGTGCAACGATTCCGGAGCTGTTGCAGCACGAATGGCTGGCGATGAAAGAGCGTACGTAGCGGCAAACTTTTCCCCTTCCCTTGACGCTCACAACGTGCGCTCTGCAGCGGAGCAACCATCACAACCCGACGTTCACTCGCTCTTCGGACCGAAAGAAACACTCATCAACCCTTTCTACATGCATCAACTCCTTATGTATGGTATCGGTCTTGGGCGCGATAATCAAGGTGAAATTGACGAGAAGGGGTTGTTGGAGGAGGCTGAGGTAAGCTTCTCAATCTTAACGCAGTTCACACCCCAGCTCTAACGCCTACTTCCCCTTAAGCGCCTTGTAATACAACTCAAACAAATCCAAAACGAGGCCGAATCAGCAGAGTAATTTCCATGGTCGCTCGATTGTATGCTATCGTACAAATTTTCCTCCCTTATATCCCTGCTGGCACTCCCGAACTCAGTCATTTGTCTTCACACTCGCATTTGTTGGATACATACGCACGCCTCCCTTCAGCATTCTGTTCCTCTAACCATATTTTTGTCATCGTCACGCTATCTCTTATGCTCCTTACGATATACATTCTGCTTGCTCCTTCCACAATTGCTTTCCTCTTCGGTTGCCAAGCGAAGACGTTGAAACCCATAAATAACTTAAGATTTTTAGAACCGCACAGAGAAGGACAACAATTCAAGAGGCGAACAAATAGACCACGATAGGCGGTGGGATATGCAGATACAAAGAATGTTGAAGAAGAATGGAAGCAATATACAGCGCAGAAATACGACGCATTCAAGGGCTGGTTGCAATAGGCAAAAGTTTACCGCGGGTGTCGTGAGTTGTCGTAGTCGACGTCCGTATCGACGGTGACCTTCACACCGGGCATGACGCCGGCGCTCTCCGATCCCTGTGGGAGGCCATACGGACCCGAGGCGGCGTCCTTGTCGCGCACGGAGTGCACGTCCGCCTCCACGTCGAGCTCGTCGCCCTCCGCCCAACGCGCACCGTCCTTGGCGCCGTTCACGTCGAGCGTGAAGGTTGGCCCGGCATCCTTGGTCGAGACGTGGTGCGCCGCGCTGCTGACGCCGCCAATGCCCTGCGAGCGCGCCGAGTGGAGGCCGCGGGAGAAGGAGCGGCGGTGCGCGCCCGCACCGGAGGAGGAGTGCGCGGTGTGGGAGGAGTAGGTCGCGCCCGAGCCGGAGAAGGTGCCGCCGCTCTCGAGGCCGCTGCGGACGCCGAGGATGATGCGGAGCGTCATGGTCGTCGTGCCGACGGCGGCCATGGAGGTGACGATGGTGCGGATGGAGTCTTCGGGTCCGGTGGGCTTGATGATGAACCAGAAGAGGACGTTGACCATGTTGACGATCCAGATGGCCTACAAGCATGATCAACCGAGTTAGTTATTAAAAAAAAATAGATCGTATGTTGAGTCGTGCTTACGCCGTAGACGTTGAGGTTATCCCTCAGCATGAGGTACCAGTAGTTGGTGCTCTTGCCCTGAATGGACTGCATGGAGCGCAGGATCGCAAGTGCAAACTGTTGCGCACGCGAAAGCGTCAGCTCACCAAGTTCCGAGGCGGATCAGCGAGAAGCGAGAACTCACGGAGGCAGTATAGAGGAGTGTGGGCGCAATCCAATAAATCCCGACCCATGTGTGCCTCGGACCGGCGATGCAACCTTGCGTTTCACGAAGGGGTACAACTGTAATTCCAGAGGGGGGGGGGGAAATGACATTTATCAGTGGGTTAAGGTTCGTATCTCTCCTAGTGGAAGGAGGCAACCATCTCTGCGACGGGTGAACTACTTACCAGTGTAAAAGGCACAGCAGATGGCGTCGACGACGACTTGGACGGCGGTGAGTGCGCCGAGGGCGTACAGGATAGTACGGTCCTGGCCGTAGATACCCTGGATGCGAATGACGTGCACGACTGTGTGTCAGACCCGAATTACGTCGAGCGGGAAGGGGGAGGGGTAGGGAAGGACGCATCAGTCACTGGTGTTATCGGCGGTGATGAGGGGTGCTAGCAACGGACTGACCTGAGCAGGCAGCGAGGAGGATGGCGGTGCAGATAGGCTCGAACAAGTAAAACTTGTCGCACATCTACGGAGTGGCGGAAGGCGAGACTGTCAGCCGCGGACAGTTGGTATAAGGGGCCGAACAAGGCACGTACGTTCAATGTGAAGCCCGTATGGAAAAACGCCACCCCTGTATCGCCCGAAAAAAAAACCAAGTGGGTGAGCGTCGCGTTCCTTCAAAGAAAAGCGATTTGCCACGTACCAACTACGACGAACTCAGCGACCATGAACAGCCGGAGGAACATGAACAAGATCTTGAGAAGCGGCCAGCCAGAGGTCTTGTAGAGGCGCCATGTTCTCGGCGAGAGGACGAGGGTATCCCAGGCAGCGACGGTGAGGGTGCAGACGAAGAAATACTTGTGCGCCGCGAGATGCGGGGATAGGTCCAGCGACGCCGGGAGGGGGAGGGTGGACATGGTGGTCGAAGGTTAAGCAGGGCGGTTAGGGGGGGGGGAAGTTCCGCTCGGCGGATGTGGAGGGCGAAAGGGGAGGAGGGCGGGAAGAAATGTCAGCTAAAAAGAATTATGATGGACGGATGTATTGATGGTCTTCGACCCGGTTGCGACTCTGCGCCTCCGACTCCACGGATCGAGAGGCAAACTGCTGTCGTCGCATTCATCACCCATCTATCCATAAAACCTTTTTTTTCTTTCTCTATGGTCACCAGGTGGCCGCTCCCACGTCTGCGCAAACGAACACTGCCAGCGAAGCAGTAACACGTCGTCCGAACAAGCGTTGTAGCGCCCAAAAGCCTAACCATTCAACCCACTCTATTCGAACTAGTCCAAAACGAGAAAGAGGGAAGAGATGGGCAAGATTATCATCAAGCGACAGTGAAGTGTCTAAGACCGCAGGGTCGGATCAATAATTTATTCAACGACAAATTACCCCACCAGCGTCATGAAGGCGAGACAACGGAGCATATGGGGGCTGACTGAAACGCTATCTTACGAGTTGCGTCGAAAAAAAAAAAACTGAGAATAGGAATTATAATAATATTATACATCATTGGTAGAGAGAGCACAAGGGCCATTCTAAATGCTATCCTATGAGTTGCATCCAAGAAAAAGAATAATAGGGAACTGCGAGTAGGAAACATACTGCACATTGTGAGTATACGAAGAGTGTGATGAGAGAATGAGAGAGCTATTCTAAGCGCTATTCTGCAAGTTACATTCAAGAAAAAAAAATAGGGAGCTGCGAGTACGAAACACACTGTACAACGCGAGTAAATGAATAGTGCGATGAGAAAATAAAAGTATCCCGAAGGGTGGCGGACGTTTAGATAACTTCATAAACTAGGTCCGAGCAGTTGGGCGATGGTCCTGACCGGCCTACGGTCTTTTACTGCCACGGCAGATGGGCCTGCCATCCTCTTTTCAGTCCCTGACAGCATCGCAGATGCGTTCGGAACAGGCAAACTCAAGATGGATAAGCAAGGGCAAGAAAAGTCGATGAGTCCGACGTGGCTGACTGCGCGAAAAGGGTCAGAGACGAGCTCAGCATTGGGGGGGGGGTGGAGGAGGCACGCGTATATATCCTACTCACACTCTTTTGCATGCGCGAGGTCCCCTTGCCTCGCACACGCCCTTCTCTCCGCGCAAGCCCTACGCTCGAGCACATGGGGGGAACAGCGCCTCGCAGCGCACTCTCGCTCCCACCAGCTACGCACGCCCCAGAAGAAGACCTCGGTCGCACACCCCCGACAGATGTTTTCTCTCGGCACGGTCGGGTCGTCGCCCTCGAGCGAAATGGGTGACGCCGGGTGCATGTCGGCGAAGACCCCGTCCTTGACGAGTGGAGCGAACCCCTCAGGCGAGGCGAGGATCTGTCGGACGATCTGTCGTTTCCCAGTGAGTAAACCGGTTGGACGAGAGACGAACTTCCCGTTTGGACGAACGCACATCGAGGTACACCCCCCTCGGGGTGAGTCTTTTGGACTGCAGATGCTCGATAAAGTACTCGGCCTCGACCACATTCCCGTCGAATGCCCCGTAAATGTCCTCGGTGAGGAGCAGGTCAGTCGGGTTAGCGAACCACGAGTCCAGGCGCTGCTCACGCAAGCCGAGCACACAGCAACGCTCGGGGACGCTCAGCCCACAAAAGGCGACGAGACAAAAGTCGCAGCGTGTGGAAGCTGGAGCTCTGACTGCCAGTAGATATCCGCTGCAAGAAAAATAGCGCCCGCGCCTTCAGGGCCCAAGTTCCGCATCTGGGGAGAGAGGAGGTGCGTACCAGTGTCCGCACCACCCATGGCCTGGTGGAGTTCCATCGTCGATATGCCAGGCGCCCTCAAACCCGTCGACAGGGTCTCTCACGGGCACAGGGTACGTCCACCGCAGTCGATTTCCAGGCACGCAGTGTGGACACGGACGTGCGTAGTTGGCCAAGCCTCCTGCTGAGAGCTGGGGTGTGGGCGAGGGCTCGCGAGGCTGTGGAACCTATGAATGTGTGGTAGACGTTTCAATCTCAAACTGGTCTCAAAGAAAAAAAAAACGCTGGGCGAGAACCCTCGGAACGTACTTCGGGAAGCGTGCCCTTCCAGCGGGCAATCTTCGGATCTGCCTGCCCACCCTCCCGCGGTTCGTGTGCTTGAGTGGGGTTATGCTCGGTGAGGTTGTTCGGCGTGTTGCCGGGCAACCGCGAGGGCGCGGACGGTGCCGAAGTACCTCGACATACCGGACAGTGGTACCCGCCTTCCTGTATCAACAATCGTCTGTCGCTCTCGTTATGACGTCAATAGAGTCACGTACACGAATCCAAAAAGCAATACAACTGATGTCACAGTAAAAGAAAAAAAGAAGGTTTTAGTACAGGTGCCATCGGGAGCTTAAGGACGGACGCCATACCTTCCGCAGAAGAAATGTTTACAAGGAGGAGAGATTACAGGACGGCAGATCGTCGCCGTGCAGCGTGCGCACTCCAGCTCATGCGCCAGCTTCCCCGCGAGGGCCAGCGCATCCAAGCCCGAAGCCCCGTCCGACCCTTCTCTCTGGCAGTCAACCGCGCCGCCCGTCCTGAGCCGCTTGGACGGGCCCTCGTCGGCGGGCGGGGTCGGTGCGCGACGCTTGCGGGAACTGGGATCTGCGGAGCCAACAATGGGTGTAAGGGGCGGCGGCACCCCAGAAATGTCACAATGTGGCATTCAGTCGGGGGTACGCTTTCCACGTTCGACTTTCACCTCGCTGTCGTCGGCAGCGTGGTGTCAGGTGAAGGCAACGCTTGGAGAGTCGATCACTGCGTTCGCGATGGGAATATAGACGTCGACGATGGTGGTGAGTGGTGGAGGCTTTCCCAGGATTGTTTTACAAGAGGGAGAG
>JAZHGK010006757.1:0-24640 GCA_037855215.1 Waitea zeae | reverse complement strand
CCCCCCCTTTAGATTGTGCCCTCTCTGCACCACCTCTTTCATCGAGAAACCTTACGGCCATTACCGAGTGGATCGACGTCATCCCCGTCCGATCGTCTAGTTCTCCTTAATCCCCCCGCCTTCGATTATGAGCCAGCCAAGCGCAGCTTCCTCCACGACGCCGACGCCGACGCCGCCGCCCAAAGCGCAGCGGCCGGGCACGGTGGCCAAGACCTCGTCGAGCGGGTCCTCTTCCACGATCCTCCCGGTTTCCACGCCCACCCAGACGCTCTCTCCCGATGGGACGCCGATTTCCGAGAGATCCCTGACGCCGTCGTCGGCCAACACGCCGCTGTCGAAGACGTCGTCGCCGTCGCCCAAGGCCGCCTCCTTGCCTGGAGACACCCTCCGCCCCTTCACGGCCAGGGGGCAGACCGTCAGCAGCCCCAAGAGCAGCTCGCAACCGGACGTGACTAAGCTCGCCGCCGGACGCGGAGGGACGCACTCCGCACCGGGTCTGCCCTTCTCCTCGCTGCGGAGCCGTTCGTCCTCCCCTGCGGGCAAGCGCCTGCCTTCACCCAGACGGATCGCCGACATCGCGTCGCTCCGGGCAGACACCCCGCCCGGCGCGAGCTCCAAGGACCGGTGGGACACGGGCCCACGCACCCCCAGAGGGTGGGACGTGACCGAGCCCAAGCGGAAGCGCACGATCCCAAACGAGCAGGTCGAAGCGCTACAGCACACGCGGGAGGTATGTATGGGGGGCGCCATATTATATATCACGGTGACTCTGATATTTTTCATTTAACGCACGCAGCGTGTGGCGTCAGCCGCCAAATCAGTCCTCGGCACTGCCGTCTCGGTTACACATGAGGCGCTTGTGCTCAGCACTGAATTGCTCGAGTTTGCACCTGTGCCGGGTCTAACCGTGGCTGCGAGGGTGCTACTCAACATCTGGGACGCCTTGGGCGCTGTCGACGTACGCCTTTTCGACATTGTATTAAATTTCGTCAGCTGATTTTTTATTTCTCTCCCCTTAGTCCAACCGCATGGCCTGTCTGCGCCTCACGGAGCGCTGTGCTGACATCCTGATCGGAATCAGAGACGAGGTCGTAGACGCCGGACCCCAAGTCGCGTCCGAGTTGAAGGACCCCATCGCCAAACTGGTCGCCTCGTTCACTCAAGTTCAGCAGTTCATGACGAAACAGGCTAACCGGCCCTTCCTCATGCGGTACTTGAAGCGAGACGAGATATTGGGCGAGATAGCTGCGTGCGACGTGTCGCTGAACGACAGCTTGTACCTATTCAGCGTGAGTGGTGTACGTCCATTCCTATGACGCCTCTTGACGTTTTCGTATTATTAGACATCCATCCAAATTCGCATTCTCAAGCAAATCCAAGCCAGCCGCCCTCCGGTTACGGGAGTTCCTCCCACTACTTCTTTGTTGGACCGGCCCCTCCCTCCTCTACCTGAGCTATGGCAAGATCCCGCCTCCAAGAGTACGGAGACCATCATCCCCATCGCGTTTCCGGAGCCAGACGGGCCCTTCCAGATCCCTTCCATCGCACCACCTACCCCCGAAGCCATCCGCGCCCAGTTCGTCGAGCACATCGCGCGGCAGAACTTCTACGACCAGGAGATGGACGAAGTCGACATGCGGACCCAGATGCGGGACACGATCCGCGCGCCGAACGATGCGGAGCTGCTCGAGACGCTCGAGGTGCCCCGGTCGGAGATCCCGGACGCGCTGAAGACGCTGCAGCGCGCGCTCGAACGCGAGGTCGACCGGGAGGCGACCGCCGAGACGCGCGAGCGCGAGCAGTGGGCGAACAGTGTGCGTATCGTGCGCAAGGCGGCCAGCACGGAGTCCCTCTCCAGCGAGGCGAGCGAGGTCCCGAGCCTCACGGGCTCTTGGACGTCGACGGATGAGAGCTCGAGCTCGGGCTCTCGTTCGAAGCGCCGGCACGACACGCTCGATAGGGAGTTTATGGAGTGCGGCATCGACGCTCTGCGCCGTTTGAGCAGAGGCGCGCAGTACCCTCACCTTCCCAGCTGGGCGATCACAAAGTGAGCACGAATTCAGACTTACCTCGTATCTCAGTGCCATTCATACTTTTCTTCGATTCCAGGTATGAGATTACGCGGGATGTCAAGATAGGCGTCGGGTCCTTCTCAGACGTTTATCGTGGGACATGGCGGGGGCGCACCGTCGCTATCAAGGTCCTCATCGATTCAACACCGTCGGAGCTCTTCGTCAAGGAGATCGAAATCTGGAGGAAGCTGATGCACCGAAACGTGCTATGCCTTTATGGAGCGTCTTCGGCTGTGGGAGAACCCCCTTACTTCTTCGTCAGTCCCTACTACAAGAACGGGAACCTTGCGAAATACTTGCAAGGCTTCTCGACTATCGCAGCTACGGACGTTTTGAAGATGCTTCATGAGATCGCGAAAGGCATGCAGTACCTGCATAGCAAAAGCGTTCTCCATGGGGATCTCAAGGTAGTTAGATCGACTTTTTTTTCATTGTGCTGAAGTCTGACCTGTCTCGTATAGGCATCGAATATCCTCGTTGATGATAAAGGTCGTTGTGTACTCGCTGACTTTGGTCAAAGCGAGCTTAAGAGCGAAGCTTATCGGCGGAGCGGCACTCCTCAGATTCGTACGTCACAGTCAACTATTTCTTTCTCTATTCCGGTCAAGACTGATAGACATGTAGATGAGGGCGCCCTTCGTTGGCAGGCCCCCGAACTAATGGATGGACATAGCCATTTGACGCCGGCGATGGATGTATATTCTTTCGCCATAACCTGTGTTGAAATCTTAGGGAGGGGAACTGTACCATGGCCCCTGATCGACGACCTGGCCGTCACTCATTTAGTTCTCGGTATGCTATAGCACACCTTTGTACCGCGAATTCTCGGCTAATGTTCCCTCTAGTGCTTGACAAGCGTCCTCCAATACCGGAGCTCAAGCCACCACTTGTCGAATTGAATGAGCTTATTCAGCAATGCTGGGATCGTGATCCAGCGAAGCGCCCTTCTTTCGTGACCGTTTCAGCTCGGCTCAAACAATTGCGGTCGATGACTACATTGTCATTCGTTGATGAGCCTTCTACACCAGATATTGTCATTGATGAGCCGACAAATCACAAGTCGCCAAGTACCCTCCCGATCGCGCTACCAGGTTAGCCGTTCTTCAACGTCCTATTCTATTCAAAGTCTACAATCTGACGTAACTTTGAAAAGTCGTGGACGAAGAGTCGACAGAGCCACCACACAGAAATATTCCCGGTGCTTATCATGGTTCCGAGGCCACACTGAGCCCCGCACGAGACCCTGTTCCGATAACTGTTCAGAAGAGCAAGTCAGAGTCTCCCTTTTCTCGTCAGAATTCTCTTGTTTCAATTTCAAGTGAAGATGCTTCTGAAGAAGACGGTGCCGCATTCAGGCCTGATGCAAGCGGATATCTCTCACCTCTACCAGAAAACTCAGCCCTTCGCTTACAACTTGATGAGAGACGATACAGAATTCTGCTTGAGCATGAGTTCCATCCAACCTGTAAGCTCTCGTGTAGAAATATGACCATCCTTGGCTAATCAAATTACAGTAATCCTTCCTTTGTGGACTCCGAGCCCTATCGAAATTGGTGCCGTTGGCTATCTCGAAAAACCTGCGGGCAAATTCATCACTCTCTTCAATGCTTTCAGGCCTTTTGCTGCCCAAAACATCAGCTTCCGTAACTCCCCCTCGATAGATGGGTTTGGACGGGTGACTAAAGGCTTTCAGCGTGCCGAGAAGCGTAATACAGCACAACGTGGCATAGACACCCTTCAGCACTGGTATTACTCCCGGTTCACTGGCCATAAATCACAGGCGTGAGTGGTCGTAACTTGCCATGATTGTCGTACGCTAACATATCTGCCTTCTAGTATCAGCAGGCAGTACACGTATCAACTCCGTGCTGATCATAAGGCTGCGTACCTGACGACCGAGACCACAATATACAATTATCTTGATAGTCTTGACGCGCCAAAGCGATGGTTCAAAGCTAGCATCGACACAATATTGCGGGTCTATGGGGACTCCCATAATCTGCGTCGGGAGGACGTACTCTTAGGTTAGCGCCTCAACTATCATCACCATGATTCTTTCTTACAAACTATCGCATTTAGTGGTGGGCACTTTGGACACGCCAGATCACGCTCAACGCGTGTGTCACAGCCATCCAGACGGGCAGCTACATTTCAACGTATTTGCCGCGCCAACACTTAATAGCCCTTGGGGTGAATATTCACAAGACACGAACCTTTCTCCTACCCTAGCCGGGGGTCCCTCATATAATGAGGGCACAATACCTACCGTTCAGACATCAAAAGTCTCGGATACGAGGCTTCCGACAACTGCATGGAACAGTGTGCTCTTGGCGAGGTTGAGATTCAAGACTGATGCCGAGGAGCCTACTTCCAGATAATGGGTGTGATGTCTAAACTGAAGTATCCTTTTGCTATGTTTGTCTTCTAGTAAATAGTCTGTATTGGACTTGAACACATTGGACACCGATTTTGTGCATTGTTACATAGTTTAGTTGTACAACTTGGATATTTAAGTGAATATCACGGAGGCAGGTTCCGAGTGGAATAGTGCAATTACATTAAGAGACTAATTCTTTCGAGTACTACATACCCCGCCAGCAAAAGTAACAAAACTTTACAAGAAATGCAATAATTCAATATTAGCGTCGTACCATTTGAACTCCAAAATTTTCTTTTCCAGTGCTTCAGCGCCCGGCTGGCAAAAATTCATAGCATCTATGCGTTCAGACTCTCTGCAGCTCTATCTTGCGGGCGAGACGTATTTATTGCAAGCCCCCTGGTTGCATCGATAAGCAACTTTTTTATGTGATCGTACAACTCAAGCGAGCCCAGAGAGCAGAGGTTGCAGATTCAGACCTCCCAACTGTCCTGGGGAGACTGCACTTTCAGTCCTCCAACCCAGAATTTCCGCTCCCTTCTGCAGGTTTTCTTCGTCTACATGACATGTGCACGAAGGTGGCCAACCTACCCAGAGTGGCAGAATGCATGAAATTTACTCTGGATGACTTTGATGAGGGCGACGTATGTATGCTTGCGTCGGATGGGTCTTCTGCACAGGCGGCATTTGGCTAACGAGAGAAAGCAGTAATAATTGAGAACGTTGCTTGCTCCACTCGATAAACTATCGATTAATGCTAGGCGATTATATACTACCCTCTTAGTATTTTCGTATATCCTCAAAATTAAAACGGCCTGGCATCCATTCCCGAACAAGACTGTCCGTTCGATAAAATTGGTGGCAAATGTGGCGGCTACTATCGTCCAGCGCAGACAAACCCCAGTGCGGAGCAGAGCACAGTGAGCCTTTCCGAAGACGAAGTCGGGATTAGTTCGATTGAGAAAACATGCATTGAGATCGATATCGCTCAAACTAAAGTCAATTGGAGGTCGATGGAGCTGATGTGGTGGCGAAAGCATGACCGAAGCCGAATGAATTCCGCGAAGGGCGACTTTACGTTCGGTCCGGCGCATAAGCGGTACCCGCGGCTTTACCGTGTCCCGCATTCTCTCCCCTTACGAGCATTGATGACCAGTTGGAGCGACGGGAAGTCAGCCTGACCAACCCACATCTTCCTCTCCTACTTTTTCTCTCACCAGCATCCCTACAACACCTTCAAAATGGCTACCCCAGCGTTCTACACCCCTTTAGACGACATTGAGCCTGTGAGTGACCATAGCATGATGAGATGAAGACGCCGGTCTCTGACTTTCGTCGCCCGTCACTCTGCACTCCAAAAACCAAACACAGATCTATGGCTCGCTCAAGAAAGCGTACGCACAGCGCAAGCTTGCGGACATTGAGTACCGCCGCGAGCAACTTTCCCAGCTCGCCCACCTCTTCACAGACCACCGCAAGGCCTTCCTCGATGCGTTGCACGCCGACCTCGGCCGGCCAGCTTTCGAGTCTGATATGTGCGTCTACGCTCTCGCGATTTTTTTTTCTATTTGTATCTCCTGTAATGATACTGAAAGTTTCAATTCAACAGCCTCGAGTTAACTGCGACGGTGGCAGAGGCAGCAGAGGCTTACAAAAACGTGTACAAGTGGACGAAGCCTGAATACCTGCCCTTCGACCTGACCTATGGTCCCATGCGACCCAGGATCCGCAAGGAGCCCAAGGGTGTCGTGCTGATCATGGGCCCATTCAACTTCCCCATCTTCTGCACCTTTGGACCACTCGTAAGTCTCTAAGCATGTGTCTC
The DNA here is from genome assembly GCA_037855215.1 of Waitea zeae. Lineage (NCBI taxonomy): Eukaryota > Fungi > Basidiomycota > Agaricomycetes > Corticiales > Corticiaceae > Waitea > Waitea zeae. The sequence goes on along the minus strand of JAZHGK010006757.1, from coordinate 18,366 downwards.
TTGGAGGTGAAGGCGGCTTGTGGGCGCAAAGCTGACGGAGAGCCGATTCACAGGCGGGTGCGATCGCGGCAGGCAACTCGACGGTCATCAAGCTGTCTGAGTTGACGCCCGTGACGTCCGCGTTGGTCGCGCGGCTCGTGCCGCAGTACCTCAGCCCGGACGTAGTGCGTATCGTCAACGGAGGCGTGGACGTGACTACCAAGGTGTGTCTTGCGCTTGCATAAAAGCGTTCTCGAAAGCTGACAATACCGTTCGTGCGACAGATTCTCGAGCTTCAGTGGGATCACAGTGCGTGGAGCGTTCAAAGCGTTTACTCCAGTCTCTGACGAAAGTGCGGTTTCTTTCAGTCCTGTTCACGGGAGGTTCCCGTGTCGGCAAGATCGTGGCCACGGCTGCGGCGAAGCACCTCACGCCGACCACGCTTGAGGCGAGTCCTCTTACCTCACTTACCTTTACGACCTCATGTGTTGACCATGTGGCCCCTTTTTGTACGCAATAGCTCGGCGGCAAGTCCCCTGCGATTGTGGACCCCAAGTGCAACGTGAAGAGCGCGGCGCGGAAGATCCTGTGGGGGCGCATGTCCAACGCCGGCCAGGTGTGCGTGAGCCCAGATTACGTGCTCGTTCCCCGTCACTTCCAGACGCACCTCATCAACGCCCTCCGCGAAGCGTACGTCCTTCTTTCCTTTGTTTCTCTCCGCTTTGAGGCGCTTACGTACTCATCTCCTTAGGTACCATGAGTTCTACCCGAAGGACCCACAAGAGTCGGTCGGGAGGATCGTCTCCGACGGCCACTTTGCGCGGGTGAAGAAGATGCTGGACGAGACGGAGGGCACGGTCGTCCTCGGCGGGAAGACGGACGAGGCGACACGGTACATCGCGCCGACGGTGGTGCGGAACGTGCGTCCAGAGGACTCGTTGATGCAAGAGTGCGTGAATCACAGCCGCTTCGTCGTGATCTGGTGGAGAGCATGGTGCTGACTGAGATTTTCTATTTCTGTTGGCGTTTAGTGAGATCTTTGGGCCTGTTCTGCCGATCGTCCCCGTGGACGACATCGAGGCTGCCATCAAGCACATCAACGCTGGGTACGTACACCATTCTAACCTGCTATCTCTTCTCGCTCATTTTTGTCGTCATTTACGAACAGCGAGAAACCGCTCGCACTTTACGTCTTTTCCCAGGACAAAAAGCTGCAAGAGCACGGTGCGTCCCCTGCTTTGCGTGTTCACGAGCGCATACTCAAAGTCTTCATCTCCGCGTCTTTGTACAGTCTTCTCGAACACACAGTCCGGCGCGGCGGTCGCGAACGAGGTCATCGTGCACCTGGCTGGTGCGTTGTGCCCCACTTTGCACCCCAAATGAAGCGCGTGGCTCTGACAGGCTCTCGCCTTTTGCAGTCCCCGGTTTGCCCATGGGCGGCGTCGGCGCGTCGGGCTACGGTGCCCATACCGGCAAGTTCTCTTTCGACACGTTCACACACCTGAGGTCTTCGGTACGTTCTCCCACACACACGTACAACAAACCCCCCCCCCTTTCTCACGCATACACGTCTGTTTGGACTTTTTTTTTCTCCTTGTCCTTCGGTAGATCGACAGCCCGACCTGGCTCGACGTCGTTCTGAAAAACCGGTACCCACCTTACACGGTACGTCATTGTTTTTTTGACAACAAAGGAAAAAAAGAAATTGACGCCCCCCTCCCTTTCGACCGGACAGGCTGCTAAATTGAAGGCGATGTTCTCGGTCACGCTGCCTGCGCTGCCCCCGCGCCCCGGCCAGTCGCCGTCGCTGTTCGCGCGGATGCGGTCCGCGCTCCTCTTCGCGCTCTTCGCGGCGCTGAGCGCGCTCGTGGCGAGGCGGAAGGGCGTGACCGCCGGAGACGTGCGTCGGCGTCTGCTGACGGCGGCCGGGAAGAGCGCCTAGGCCAAAGATGGCTAGTTGTCGCGACGATCTTTTTCTTTCCTTTTTCGAGTTACAGGACTGCGTTTGTTTGTTTGTTTGTTTGTTTTCGATGTGTATTAATATTTAGGTACTCTGTTGTACACAAAAGGGAGGAGAAAAAAAACATAGAATGTGTTTGTTTGTTTGTTTCTGATGCGCATTATGTAATATTAAGGTACTTTGTTGTACACAAAAGGGAGGGGAGAAAAAAAACACAGAATAAAAAGAGGAGAATGAAGGAGACAAAGTGTGCGGCTATTATGGGATAATGGACTGGTATTAATCGACATTGATTATACGACAAGTCATACCGTATTTGGGAAGCCGATGGAGAGGGGACAGAAAGAAAAACAAATGATTGGACGTGTTGTGTATTCCACAATTAGGAGATTGAAAGGAGAGACGATGCGAGTTGGATGCGTGGTTATGTTTCCGATTCGATCGGGGCCTGCCCCCCTTTGTTGGGTCGCACCAGTGCGTCATGGGAGGGGAATGGATCACGGGAGGACTGATGAGGCGGGATCTGTCGATCATCGATCACGTCGAGCGCTTGGGCCGGACGAATCTACCGACCATCTTCTTGAAGGGGGAGGGCGCCCGTACGTTGCCACCGCTGCCGTTCAGGCTCATCGCCGGCGAGTCCGAGCGCGTGGGGGAGATGAGGGTGTAGGGCCCGCCGATGTGTGCGTCCGTCTCGCGCGAGGTCCGGATCGACGAGGGCGCGATGGAGTGGGGGTAGGTGCCGTTCAGGCGCGAACCGGAGCGGACGTCGCGACCGACGTCGGCGGAGGAGGCGGCGGCGGCGAAGAGGAGGACGTCGTCGGAGCTGAGGGTTGGCAGGAAGGACTCGCGGTGCCCGAGCGGCTGGGAGGAGTGCGAGCGGCGGGGAGGGGGAGGGGAGGGCGTCGGGAGGGAGTGTGGCGGGGGAGAGGGCGCGGCCGGGTAGCGGGGGGCGAGGTTGAGCGTCGGCTTGGTGGCCATCGCCGGGCGGCGGCGGTGGAAGAGGCTGGGGGTGGAGGAAGAAGCCGAGGGGAGAGGGGCGTCGTCGAGGATGAGGAAGGAGTCGGGAGGGAGGTCGGTGCGGGTGGGAGTGGCGGATGAGAAGGAGGAGAGGGAGGAGAAGGAGGTGCGGGAGAGGGTGGAGGTGGGCGAGAGCGCGGGGGTGGTGGGCGTCGTCGGGGTGAGCGGGGTGAGCGGGACAGAGGTGAGTGGGAGGGAGGGGGAGGTGGAGATGCGGATGGGGATCGGCGCGGGCGGGGTCGGCGGCCGGAGGGAGGGGAGGGGCGGGGCGGGGGAGGTGGGGCGGGAGGAGGTGGAGAAGTGGGTGCGGGCGGTGTGGAAGGAGGTCGTGCTCCGCGTCTTGCGCAGGTGGCGGTCGGGCGAGGGCGGGAAGTATGCGAGGTGGGCGGACAGCTGGGTCGGGCTGAGGGTGAGCGGCTGGGGCATCGGGAATTCGAAGAGGGACTGTTTCGGACAGGGTCAATTCAAAGTCATGCTCATGAGGGTCGTTGCCATCACTCACGTCGTCGTAAAAGACGCTGCTCATCGACTGGGTGGTGACGCCGAGGTCGAGCATGGGCAGCTTGGGGTGTACGCTTCTGTCGTAGAGGTCTCAGACGTCGAAGAAGGTATTTTTTTTTTTTTGCTCGACATACTTGAACGTCACGGTGGCCTCGGGGCGGGAGACGGGAGTCCCACAGGTGGCTTCTTCCGAGTGGGCGTAAAATTCCTCCGAGAGGAAGGACTCGTCGTCATGCCCGTCTGACATGTCCTCAAACCGGGCGAGATCTTCTGCTGTGGGGTGTACGAACGGCATGTTGGAAGAGAGAGAGAGAGGAGGAGGTGAGGAGGAGAGCGAGGAGAGGACGGGTAGGGGAGTTGCGATTGAAACCGACCCCCATCTCCTTAAATCAGTGTGTTCAGGCCAAGGCCGAAATACTCTCGACAGTTGGAGGGTCACCCCCCTTGAGCCAATCGATTACATATGGACACTATTCTATTTTCTCTCTCTCGTTTTTTTTTTTCTTCTTCGTTGGCGCGAGGCGCGGAAGAACTCAACAGTAGATTTGACAGTGAGGTACCACTAGAACGAGTGGCTGGAGGGGAACAACGTCTTATCCCAATCCGGTAGCTCGGACCATCTGGGGGGCGGAGGACTCAGCCGGCCACGAGGGACCTGCCGTCATCAAAGCCATCGACACAACCTCCCCCCCCCCCTCTCCCTCCTCCTTCTCGACAAGGGCGCAACCCAGGCGGCCTATTCGATTGGAGTTGTGTGCCCTTCTGACAGCGTGTGTGTGGGGGGAGAGAGGACCCAGTCTGGACTGTCGAAAAGGGGGATTTGCAAACGGTAGAGATCGATGACATTGGTAGGGAATGTCGAGAGGATGTGTGTGTGTGGAATAAAAAACAGACCTTTTCTTGTTTCATTTTTATTCCGCCGGCATATGTCTTATGGTGGCTGTGCTATGTTTTTCATATGCCTTCTACCCCAAACTCATCGCCTTCTCTTCGCCCTCTCTAGTGGCCGCCCCCTCGTCCCGCCGCCGCCCACAGCGACCCTCCCTCTCCCTTGAGATCTCCGCCGCCGGCAACGACAGGGTCGACGATGAGCAACAGCAGTCGCCACCCACCCGCCTGGGTTCAGCCCGTCTTCGGCGAGCCCTCCATCTCGCAGGGTCCTAGCGCCCGTCCCCGCCACCACAACGCCAACTCCTTTTCCCGCCCGTCCACCGCGACGCAGCCCCGTCCCGTCCACCCTCAGCGCAGTTCGCTCCTCGAACCCTTACCCTTCCCCATCCACCCAGGGGGTGCAGGTGGCGGCGGTCCGGGTGGGGGCGGGGCCGTCGGCGTCATCCCCATGCACGCCGACAGCCACCTCCTGCTCCAACCGGTGCCCCAACCCCCACCGTCTGCGGCCGCCCTCGATCGCGGCTTCTCGTCCTACTCCCCATCCGGCGACCCCGCCGCGACCGCCGTCGTGGAGAGCATCGCGTTCAAACCCGACTGTGAGTGCACGCTGATCCTCCGCGGGCTGCGCACCCCCGCCGCGCCCACCTTCCTCGGCGCCCTCGCCGCGCAGGACCGCGCCAAGTCCTTCCACACCAAGTTCGGCCCGGGCTACACCCTCCGCGTCTCCCAGCGCGCGCGCGAGGGTGGGGACGACTACGACGACGATCGCGGCTCCGGCACCACCGGTCTCGACTTTGAGCTCGGAGTCGACTTTGGCGGGAGCGCCCACGGCGGGAGCGGCGGCGCGGCGGCCACTGCCCGCCTCTTCCCGCTCGCGGTCGAGGTCAAGCTCGAGTCGCTGAACGGCACCCACTTCGTCACCCGCACGTACGACATCCGCGGGCCGGGCGCGCATCCGCTCCCCGGGCTCGGCGACCCCGCCGACGTGCCCGCGGTGGACGCGCTCCGGGCGTGGGTGACGATCTCGCTCGGCGCGAGCGTCGCCCGCGCGCCCGGCCGCGCGCTCGTCCTCAAAGTCTTCCGGAGCGTCGTCGCCGGCCGCGATCTCGTCGACACCAAGTTCGTCGTCTTCTCTCGCCGAAGGGACGGCGGCGGGGCGGACCGTCCCCGCGCCGTGTACGCGAGTTCGGCGCTCCTCGCGCCCTCGTCAGACTATCTCGCGACGTGTGAGTGTTTCGGGAGTTCTCTCTTCTCCCCCCTCAATCAAAGCGGACTAAACGAACGTCTTTTTTCATTATATTAATCCGAAAAAACGCCTTGACGTCACACGTTCTCCTCTAGTGCTGTCGAACAACGGGTTCGCAGAGTCCCAAATTCAGGAGCTCGAGCGAGAAGAGACAGACTACGTGAGCGCGTATGATTACGCCGACGACTCGGACCTCGAAGACGGTCTGGACTCTGGCGACGAAGGCGGAGAAGACACGGACGACGATACGGTGCTCTCCCTCGACTCGCTGTCACTCGGTGCGTCAACAAACATCTTATCTCTCTCTCTCTCGGCGCGTGTGGCCGTTATCCCCGTTTGGTTTTAACTGACTGATTGGTTCGCTCCCAGGTGTCAAAGCGATAGATGAAGACGAGCCGCTCACTGCACCCTCCTCCCGCCCTTCCAAGGCGACCCCTTCCAAGCTCACTCCTTCCACGTCCACCTCGACTTCTACCGTCGGCGGATCAAGCTCCGCGTCTCCACGGCCAGACTCGAACATAATTCCGTCTACCATTCGGCCGTCGTCGAGGCTTCTTGAAGATGAGAACGTCAAGAGCGACGTGAAGGGAAAGGGACCACCCGTGCTGGGTGCGTTTGGCCCTTCGAAGCGGACTGGGAGGGTCATTCGTATCAAGGACACTGCTTTCATTACGTTCGTATTTCCCCCCTTTTCTCTTCGCTTATTGGGTCGCGGTGGCTGATGATCGTTTAGGTGGAGGGCGCTCATCCTCTACCTCTACACGTCTCAGATCGTGTTTGCCCCGCTCCGCTCGCATCCGTCCTACCGCGTTCAGATGGCGCAAGAGCAGGGCGAGGACGCGCCGCCACGGGCGAGCGCCAAGTCCATCTACCGACTCGCTGACAAGGTTAGTCTGCCGCCCATCACTGCCCCCCCAGGAACGGGCAAACGTGGTCGCTCCCGTCCCTCCCTTCTAATTCACACGGTCTCCCTGCTGACGCCCCCGATCCCGCCCGACAGATCGGAATGGACAGCCTCGCGACGCTCGCGCTCCGGCACATCGAGTCCCAGATCACCGAGGCGAACGTGCTCGACGAGCTCTTCTCCGAGTTCACGTCCTGGTACCCGCTCGTGCGCAAGATGGAGCTCCGGTTCGCGTTCGACCATTGGGGCGCCCTCCGTGGGTCGGAAAAGCTGAAGGACAAGCTGGCGCAGGTCGCGAGGGGCGAGTTGACGCACGCGGCGGGCCTGCTGTTCGAGTTGGTTGCCAAGTGAGAGGAAGGGGTGGGTAGGTCGCCCTTGGAGCTGGATTGATTGTCGGATGGGGCTGGTTCCCTTTTTGCTGATTGGGCCTGTGCTTGTGCCGTTAAATTTTTCTGTAGGTTGTGGTACGTACTTAGATGTCTGTGTGTACTGTGTAGTGTTGTGTGTCGCTTATAAACGTGCTTTACGTGTTCGCCATCCTCCGAGTAGACGGGTCCGCCGCGGCACGCGAACCACTCTAGCCACCCCCTCTCTTTGATTTCTTCTCGCGAGGACGTGCGCAGTCGTCGACATTTGTCATGTCGTGCGCTCTTCGTAACATTTGTGGCTTTCCTAAATGAACTTCTCTGTCACAATTAAGCCGCGACTAGCGCTCCTCTGGACGGTCCGAGAGGCTTCGCCACTACACATAGATCCGCGCGATACGCGGTGGGGATGGACGGGCAGGCCACACCGTCCTTCGGCGGCACTTTTTTCCCCAAGTCCCCTGTTTCCGAACATACGCGATGGACAACTGCACGACAATATGACTCGGCAAACTCGCCGGCGTATAGACTAGATGAGTCCGAGAGACGGAGACGGCAAGCCGTCGAGCGTGATCGTGCGTCGAAAGTGGTGATACCGCACCTCCAACTGTATGCAATAGGTGTACTGCATCTTTCGAATTGCGTAGCCGTGTCTATTTATTCCTCGTCTATTACATATGTTTATAAATACTGAAGGCGTAGGCTCAAGCCGGACTCAAACCCATCTCAACCTTTTCGCAAAATACACCCACCATGCACGCCTTCTTCGCCTTCTTCGCCCCCTCGCTGCTCTTCTTCTCCTCTCTCCTCACCGCCGCGACGGCCTACTACCCCCAGGGCACGATCCAGGCGCCGGCGAACGGGACGCGCATCGCGCCCGGCGCGGCCTTCGCCTTCGACTACCGCGTCCGGAGCGACTACTGCCTCTCCCCACTCAACTACACCGTCGTCCTCCTCACCAGCGACGGGGGGCCTCCGCAGGTGCCCTTCCTCGCCCTCGGAGCTGAGAACCAGTTCGCGACGGGCCACTACTTTGGCAGGTTCCAGGAGCAGAGCTTCGCGAGTGCGTCCTTCTTCTCCTTTTTTTTCTTCTTCTTTCTTCCGTCTTCTTCGCGCTCGATTAATAGATCCTGTCTGTGAAATGTAAGCCCATCTGACGAGATCTTCACTTGCAGATAACCCTGCGAAGCCGGCGCCCGCTAAGCTTGTCATGCCCGACTTCTCCAAAAGTCCAGGTGGATTTGGGTCCGGCGCGACGGCGACGAACAAGACGATGTACCTCGCGGTGATCGAGGAGTGGACGCAGTGCGCGGTGAGTGTGGACGGATGGGCGAAAGCAACTCATCACTGACATCGTCCACGCCGGTTTCTTCTTCTTCTTCTTCTTCTTCTAGGGGGCGTTGGGTTCTCGATTCAGCGTAACTTGGAACACGGTGGTGTACAACGCAACGTCCAAGGCGTGAGGCGACGAGTGTGGTAATCTAGCACTCCATCTGTAGCAATGGCTGGTGTTCATCAGAGGGGACACGAACACACGTGTAAGTTGAGCGCTTGTAAGCTTAGGGTTTTGTATTCGTCGACGAAAGTACCATTTGTATCAAGAACACTCGCTTTACGATAAACAAGTCGGTGACGGGCGTGCGCTGTGACGGTATGGGAAAACGTCCACTAGTGGTGAGAAAGACTGAGGCTATGTTTGGAACGACGAGAACATTCGTCGCGGCTGCAAACACAATCACAGCGTGACGTAGTGCTCGTGTTGGCCAGCAGGGTTTGAATATGATCTTGTGGAGTCGACTGGGCTCAGCGGTGAGGTGAGAGAGAAGGAGAAAGGTGGGGAGATGTGACGTCATAGGTGGGATTGACGTCTTGTCGGTTGTGTGGCGTCATCGTCCATCTCTGTGGCCTCTTGGTGCGCTTCAGGCTGCGTCGCCACTTGCGTCGAAGACTCAAATAGGCGGGGAGTTGCGCATCATCGCTCGCACAAAAAGATAACCGACTCTTCCCTCCTCTCCTCTCTCTCCTCTCCGCATCTCTCGACCTTGCCTCCTTTCTCTCTCTCTCTCTCTCTCCTCACGAATCTCGTCATGTCCTCCCACACCACCCAACTTCCCAACCCTATTCCTGGTACGCCCGCAAATGAGTGGGCCCAGAACACCACCAACCTCCTTGTGTCAGACACCGCCGTCGAGCCCGTCCAAAACACGGGCGTCGCCAAGCTCTATTCCGACCCCAGCGAGACCGGCCCCACCATCGCCGCCGCTGCCGTCCCGTCGTCCGCTACCGCGCCCTCGGCCACCGACGGGCCGGCCGTGCAGACGACCACCAACAGCGTCCCGCACGCAGCGACGGACGCACCCAGCCTGGTCCGCAAGGAGACCGTCGGTACGCCCGGTTTTCCTGGCGCATACCCCCGCGGGGATAGTTACCTCGGTGCATCAGATGAAGTCCCCGGCTCTGGCATCCTCGAGTCCGCTCAGACTCAGCTCGGCTCGCTCGCCCAGTCCGCGGCACAATACTTGCCTCAGAACGTGAAGGAGGCCGTCGCCCCTTATCTTCGTTAGTTTCAGGTCTTATCTGATGAGATCTGAGTTCGAATACTAACTTTGTATGTCCTTCGTCCATCAGCCGCAGGTACCTCGGTCACCGCGTCCGCGTCGCACAACGATACCACCCACGCGACCTCCCTACCCACGACCGAGCTCCTCGGTGCGGGCACCGGCGAGCACGTCGGCGGCGTCGGAGCGCTCCCCGGACGCGTCACCGAGACGGGCGTCGCGGACGCAAAGGCCGTCGACGACTTGCACACCCAGGCACCCGCGGGCCAGTCGATCGGTGAGCGCGTGAAGGAGGCCGCCGCGCCCTACCTTCGTAAGTCGCTCGTCGTCGAAAGCGTGTAGGGAAAGCTGACGCCTGATGGTCCCCTTTTATAGCCGCAGCCGTCGTCGGCACCACAGCTTCGGCCGCGGGCGTGTCCGCCGTCGCCTCTGAGCACGACAAGCAACACGCGACTTCTCTTCCTTCTACAGAACTCACGGGCGCCGGCTCGCGCGACCACGTCGACGGAGCGGGAGCCCTCCCCGGCCGTGTGGGCGAGACTGGCGTCGCTGACGCCGCATCCGTCTCTCAGACGAATGAGACGGCCCCGAACCCGCAGCAGAAGACCTTGGGCGAGCGCGCCAAGGAGACCGTCGCACCCTACCTCCGTAAGTCGATTTCACAAAGAGGGGCGCCGTTCTATCACGTTCAACAACTGATACGACTGCCGCGGTTCTCTAGCTGCCGCCCTCGTCGGCACCGCCGCATCTGCCGCGGGCGTCTCTGCCGTGGCTTCCGAGCACGACAGGCAGCACACGACCTCCCTGCCTTCGACCGAGCTCGCTGGTGCCCGTGCTGGCGAGCACGTCGACGGCGTCGGCGCGCTCCCCGGAAGCTTAAACCAGTCTAGCGTCGCTCTCCTCCCCGAAGAACGCAACCAGCCGACGGGCTCCGCGGCGATGACCGCCAACCTCCTCTCTGCTCGCGACACTGCCAACATCTCCGCCGCACAGGCCACCACGGCGGCCTCGTACGAGACGGCCGCGGGCACAATGGGCCTCGCAGGCCTCGCGGCCAGGCAGCCCCTCGAGAAGAAGAGCATGCCGACCACCGAGAAGGAGGGCGTCGTCTCGGGTGAGCACGTTTCTGGCGCCGGCGCACTCCCCGGCAAGGTCGATGAGTCCGGAGTCGCCGTCCTCCCCGACGAGCGTGCTGCCATCTCCACCGAGCCCAAGCCGACTACCAGCAAGCCGACTACCAGCAAGCCGACTACCAGCGACACTACCGCGCCAAAGGACTCTACTGGCCCGAATAACGCCGGCGTCCCGAACCGCGGCGACGGATACGACACCGACTACCACCCCGCCAAGCTCCACCCACCGAACGAGGACTACTCGAACGTCGACACCGGCGCGGGCGCTCACCCCAGCGGCAGCGTCGGCGAGAAGTCCGCCGAGGGCACCGGTCAGGAGTCGCACCCTGGCGGAACGCAGGACCGCAGCACGAACGTGGACGAGAGCAAGATCACGCCCGAGGCGAAGGTGGCGGCCAGCAACGTGGACTCGACGAAGAACTCTTCGGCTGGCCCGACGGTCGACACGAGCGCGAAGGCGCCGTCCGTGGGCTCGAGGGACGACATGCGTTCGCCGTCGAGCCCCGGAAAGAGCAAGTTCATGGACAAGGTGAAGGGCGAGTTCAAGATTCTCGCGGGGAAGATGACCAAGAACGAAGGCAAGGTTGAGGAAGGGCGCGCGCTCAAGACGGGCGGCTCACCAGTGCAGGACCGAGCTCACGACTAAGAAGCTGTATTTTTTTTCCTCTTATGCTTGTATGATGTATACCACGGTTTTGAATAGTCAATCATGCCATGTATAATAACACTAACATACTAGTGCGATTTTCAGCCAAGTTTAGTTCAGATAGGTTGCGAAATAGCGATGAGCCAACGCACAAGGAAGTCCTTTTCACAGACTGAAACACTAAAAATTGCATATAGGATCATTTATGTCCCATAGGACCGCCTGTTCACAGAAACATAAAGGGCTGAGGGGAAAGAGTATTGAATTCCCGGGTCCACGCACATTCCCCACGTTGTTGTCTCCCGTTGACGTGAGCATGATCATTCTTGGTTCGAGTCCAAACACAACCAGTCACGTCGCCAGTCCCCGAACGGCGCATGACTCTCGGCTCTGCCATCCCACATGGACCCGCTTCTCATCACCGTCGTCGACTTGTTTGTTCTCCTTTGGATATGGCTTGGGGTGGCTAAGGTTCGAAAAAAAAATCAATTGGCAATAACGACGAAGGCCGTTCATGGCTGGGTGTCTGCCTCTCCACAACCGCTGCTGCCGCCGCTTACATCGCTTGCAGGGTGCTCCCTTTATTTCACCAATCGAAGGCCTGACCATCCACCTATCGACCGAAGGGAAGACGAACTTTCTGTCGAGCGCTTGGAATGCGGACATCCTCCTCTTTCTGCGCGTTCTGGGGCTGTATCTCGACGTCACCGACACACCCTTGGCGTTCGTGCACAAGTATGCCCCGACGGTGACACTGAAGTTCGCCCGCTTCGCCGCTTTCATCGCATTCTTCAAGCACTGGCGCCAGGAGTTCAGCACGGCGTCGGGGTCTGGCGGCTTCGTCCTATCCATATGGGACATTTCGTTTTCGAACCTCGAGTGGGCCATCTCGTTGGTGGATAAAATGTGTGTGTGCGACTGTTTTCCATTTCTTCTCGGAGAGATAGGTGTGCTGACCCTGTCAAGTTACATGTCTCTCGAGGTCATGCTCGGTGTCTACGTCCGGCTGACTGAGCCCTATGAGCCTCGTACGTAGGCAAAGGCGATACCGTCCACTTGTTGCCATCTGACTCGGAACGGGCAGTCTTCAAGAACGAAGACACGTCTAGAATGCTGTGGCTGGTCTCGACAAGTTTAGCCATTCCCAGTAAGGTACCCCTTCGAACTCTGACGGCATTCGCTCATGCGTTGGCAGCCCTCACTCAGCGTGTTTGGGAAGCCACGCCTCAGTATCTTCTTGAGATCAACACGGCCGTGCTGAGTGCTCACCTCCTCGCACTTGGTCTCCTGATGGGTCGAAGTAAGCGCCTACTCATTTGCATAAAGTGTGGCCGTGGCTGATCGGATCATTATGTAGGTTATTCGCCTCAGAGTCCAAGTTCGTACGCGCGTTCATATTATCGGTCACCATACACGACTGTATCCACCGCCTCGAGCGAATGCAGACAGTCAATATCGACGGACGAAGAATGACTCTATACCCGAACATAACGACTGGTATTTATAGGTAAATTATGGCCGTATTGTGTATCCGTTCTTGCCCCATAAAAAATAGATTGCACCTCACAACCTGCTTACGATGATCCTCGGCAAATTGTTTGAAATCCTCAACATCAAAGGGCACCAGCTCGATATTTCGGTTTTGTGGCTTTCTGCTTTCGTCACCTGAATTTTCTAGCGCGAAGAAGGAAACACGCTGAGCTGATGTCATATAGAAGAGAACCGATGCCACCGGAGCAGCCACAAATGCCGCAGGCCGACGCGCTCGTGCGGATTTTAAAGAACCAAGCCCATCTGTGATTGTAACAAGCATGGCATCTCGCTAATCGAGAAGAGTGGATGGCGGTCTGTCCGCACGGCCAGCGGTGCAGCACCAACTCTTGCGGACTATCCCCGATTCGACTCGTGATCGAGCCAAGAGAGCTGACTTACAATTTGGCCTTCAGACGCATACATCTTATACAGCAACTGGAGGCTCGCAAGAGCAAACTCCGGCTGCTGACTCTGAAATTTTAGATCAATATGCGCATTTGGATTGAGGTTGTTCTACTAATGTGAACCGGCATCTCACGCTACAGTTAGCAAGCTCTGGACGAGTGCTGCACTCTAATTTATGTATAGGTGTGCTGAATTGGTGGTGTGCTTTATGTTGCTTCTCTACAGGCGAGCAATTCTTGGACTGAACCGCTATAAGCTACGATATCCGTAGATGGCGGAGGGATTTGAGTTTGGACATCGCTCGCTTGCCAACCTAAGAAGAATAGCGCATTGTCTCTGGATCTTGCCGCAACTTTGATGGAGCCACCTCTCCGAGAAGGATGGGGAACAAAATTGGTGCTGAGCACGGGTCATCTCCGCTAAGTTTTGATCCTCTTACGGCTCTTGCGTCTGCTTGAGGTTTCCGGACGCCAAGGAGGTGTATCTGAACGATAAAACACCCGAAGATTGATGCGAAATCCAAGAAAACTGCAGGAACCAAGCTGACTCGCATTGCAAAACACGGTTGCCTTGCAATGTTGAATCAAAGGAGCTCTTCCACCCAACACAATCAATATTGTTTCTTAGTGATTAGTTCTAATTTATAAGCTCTTTTTCCACAGCTATATTAACAGCACGGGACTGCTAAATATCCAAAGTTGATACAACATGATGGCTCCATTGCGATAAGTTGCGGCTATTTTCCCTAAGATGAGATAAATTTTGTTTTGCAATATCGCCCAGAGTCCGGAGTTGCCAAGTATACGCGGTATGCCGAACACTTGGTCAGGATCCAACGCTCCCCGTGAATGATTTCGTAAACTCCCCGAGACTTTCGGTAGAAGCCACATTCCGATGATCCGCACGCTGATCCTTCAATGGTTTGTGGTAGATGGCCACTGGTGGCCTGTCTGGTGTTTATCATTGATGCTGTCACTCACTGATACCGTACTATCAGCCATCCGTAATGCTGGTGCTTGGCTTCGGCTAACATTTCAACTTAGCTAGTGTACCACAATTTTTTTTTCAAAAAGAAGCATGCATCCGTTTCCGCCGCCCAAGTTGTCTCGCAAACACATTCCACGAGCAACTTCTCGGAACGGAGTCGATTTGCCTTACGCGTTTCTTACGTTCCAGGGTTAGCTATGACCAAGAGGGTGGCTATCATGCAAACTTCGAACAGACCGTCATGACGCGCACCAGCTGTTCAACACATCCAACCGTGCTGAGCGGCACCTCCATATTCCACAAGCGGGCGCCCCCCCCCTGGGTATATAACTTGGCTGTTCAGGCTGTTCCAATTACCAGCCAGTTCGAGTCACCAATCACCACATCCCTCAAACCACCCACTTCACATCCCACAAACTCACAATGCCTTTTGTTCCTCCTGCGACTGTTTCGCCTCAGCTCGAGCTGGCTATTGAGTACCTCGAGGCCGCCGGCTCCGGCGACGGTGCACGCTTCGCTGCTACACTCAGCGACGATCTCTACTACCGCCTCCTCGTTCCCTCGCTTGATCAGGGCGCCTTCGACAAGGGCCAGCTCTTGAACTTCCTTGGTGGTCTCGGCACGAAGCTCTCAACTGTGAAGGTACGCATTTTCATTTCCGCTCTTGAGGTCGTCGGCTTTGACTAACCACACAAAAAAGTTCACTCTTGAGGATGCAGTTGAAGCACCAGGCAAGGTGTGGCTCTACGTGAGTTTACAAGACTTCTGCGTTCTGTTAGTTTAGTTGCTGAGACCCAATAGGCCACCAGCAAGGGAACTATTGCGGTGAACGGTGCTAGCTATGCCAACCAGTGCATGTTCCTTCTTGATATTGCCCCAGATGCTAGCGGCACGCTCAAGGTTACGAAGATCGGCGAGATGCTCGACAGCAAGCCGTTCACGGACGTTCTCTCGGCTACCGCCGTTTGAGGTGAAGCTTCGTCCACCATTTAAGGTGTTAGATGTGTCCATCAGACCATGGAATGTTTGAATCGTTCTAAAGTCGATATCAGATCAATTACGCTATCAGCAGAAATGTAACATAAATACAACAGACCTTATAAATAACTGTAAGAATGCGCCTGAGATCGCCTCCTAAGAGCGTCGAACCATCTGCAGTTCTAGTTCATACAGACGACATGGCGACAACGATGGCTGCCAAGCGCTTCAGAATGTCGTTGACGCCTTGCCCAGTGACTGCAGACGCTTCCTAAAGTATAGAAGTGTTAGCATAATGAAGGCTCATCCAGAACCAAGATACAAACCAATATATGCCACGGTCTTGGAAGCTCGTATAAAGCAAGCAAATCTGCGATCTCAGCTGCGCGTAAAGCAGTGGGAAGATCTTGCTTGTTCGCAACAACTAGTACCGGAACTCCAACAGGAAAATCTGTACCATTAACAGTTCGATGCAAGATGTCTTTAGCCTCGTCCATACGTCGTGTATCCGTCGAGTCGACAACGAAAAGAAAACATCGCATGCCTACAAAGTCTAAGTTTACGTGAGTGATCGAACCTTTTTACATTTTAGCAAGACCTACAATGCCTCCAAAGCTCACGGATTTGGCAGCCGCCTCCGACATCCCATATCCTAAACTTGACTCCTGAAATATGCGCGTCTTCTACATTGAAACCTAGCGTATCATAAGCCAAATGCGACGCAGTGAGCGGCTCGAAGCTTTCCAAGTTACCAATTGTAGGTATGGTGTGGACATCTTCCCCATTACACAGCCTATATAGAAGTTTTGTCCTTCCACCGAAATCTAAGCCAACCTGCGCACATGTCAGCAACATCAAATTGTCAAACCAATTGATGGTGATCACCATTAGTATCCCTAGACAAGAAAGCTGTAAGCAACGAAACATAGAAACAAGACTAGTGGTGCCTACTACTTTGTTCCTCGCTTGTCCGTCCCAAGACATGCTGGTGGACGCGAGAAACCGCCTCTAATAGGTAGCTCATGAGGGAGTGGACAAGACCGGTTGAGGCCGACTCGTGAAGCAGAATGGCGAAAGTAATGAAGGTTAAATCTCAATACGTTCTCATTTTTTAAACCCCCTGAGTACAGCGGTTTGCAAAGCTGTAGTCCAAAACGATCCAAGAAAAACGAGTGCCAAACGTGCCACGTTTGAAAGGCAGAGGTGACCAAGTGACTATCGCTTAGCGTTCTGGGGTGCACAGCTGATGACGCACGTTGTTAGCTGCCCTCTATAACATCACATTTAGTAGGTCACGTGTAGTGTAACATGAACTTGTCTGAGGCTCCCATTCACAGCATACCATACAGTTGTCCCAGTTTCTTTGCCTCCTCTAATTATCGTTGTTGTTCCCGATGTATCATCCTTCAGCATCGTTAATGCCCAGAGTAAATTTCGTAAAAGGCGCAATCTAGGGAACATGTCGTATTTGATCTCTGCTTCTACTCGCCACTTTCTACTGGTTGTAAGCGCCTAACGTTGTGTCGGAAGGGCAGTCAGGTCATGTGGTAATAATCAGCTACCCGACTTGGCGATTGGGACGGCGAGCTCTCCTCCGTCCTCTTTCACATCACTGCTTCCCCTGTCATATTGGCGCTGTCTAGGTGGCGCGTTTTAGAGAGATGATTCGGACTACAGTTTCGCGAACCGCTGTAACACAGCCCATGACGCGGCGAACATGTGAACTTGTATTT
Source organism: Waitea zeae (assembly GCA_037855215.1). Taxonomy (NCBI): domain Eukaryota; kingdom Fungi; phylum Basidiomycota; class Agaricomycetes; order Corticiales; family Corticiaceae; genus Waitea; species Waitea zeae. The sequence continues at coordinate 1,527 of JAZHGK010006757.1, read as the reverse complement.
CACCAAGGCTATGTGGCAGCGCTGCTGCAGTGAGGTCCGGAACTAATTGGGGGTTTGTGATATTGAAAACTGTACGTCGTGTAAAGCCAACATGGTTGGCGGAGCTCTTGCTGGACCACAAAAAAGAAGAGTACGTTATGCAGCATAGGATGTTGTTAGCCAAACCATGACGGATGTGGCTGATGTGGTCGAAAGCAAGTGAGATGGCGGTGCATCTGTGCGGCCTGGTCAGTGCTTCGAGCGGAGACCGAATTCGGAGATCCGGGAATTGAGTCAAGGAGGAATCGCAGGTTGCTTAGAGTTTCGACCCGGGTCTAAAGATCTAAGCAGTGGACACCACGAACTGTTTTTTGGCAGGGCGCCGCCTCTCTCCATATGTAACTGTCGCCTTCCACGCACCGTTGCTCTCACGATTTTTGAGATGGGTTAATGGCAGCGGGCCGCTTACGTGTGCGCGCTCACATGTTCGACACCTTTGAGTATATACTTGGTTGTTCGGGTTGTATCACTCATCAGCCCATTCAAGCCACCAATCACCATATCCCTCAACCCACACTTCACCTCACACAAGCCCACAATGCCTTTCGTTCCTCCTGAGACTGTTTCGCCTCAGCTCAAGCTGGCCATTGAGTTCCTCGAGGCTCTTGGCTCCGGTGACAGTGCACGCTTCGCCGCTACCCTCAACGACGATCTCTACTACCGCCTCCTCCTTCCCTCGCTCGATCAGGGCCCATTAGACAAGGACCAGGTCTTGAGCTCCCGTGGCAGTCTCGACACCATGCTCTCAAACGTGAAGGTACGAGTTTTGGTTCCTACTCTTTAAACCCTCGGCTCTGACTAACCATGCAACACAAAGTTCACTCTTGAGGATGCAGTTGAGTCTCCAGGAAAGGTGTGGCTCTACGTGAGTTTGCAAGACTTCTGCGCTCTGTTAGTTTAGTTGCTGAGTCCCAATAGGCCACCAGCAAGGGAACTATTCTGGCGAACGGTGGCACCTATGTCAACGATTGCCTGTTCCTCCTCGATATCGCCCCAGACGCCAGCGGCGCGCTCAAGGTCACGAAGATGCGCGAGATGTTCGACAGCAAGCCATTCACGGACCTTCTCCCTGCTACCACCGGCGTTTGAGGTGAAGATTAGTCCGCCATTTATGCTGTCAGGTGTGACCACCTAAGCATAGGATTTTTGAGTCTCTTCAAAGTTGATGTCAGACCAATAATGCTGTCTGTACAAATGTAACACACATAAAACTAATTTTATAAGTAGCTGTAAAAATGCACTTGAGATCACTTCCTAAGAAAGTCGAATAATTTGCGGCTCTAGTTCATAAAGACGATACGATAACAATGGCTGTCAAACGTTTCAGGATGTCATCAACTCGCTACCGGCGCTACGCGCGCCCCACGCGCACCTGAGCCCTGTGTGTGGGACAGGGCGCGGCTCGATTATGCGGTCGGCCGCGCACCTGGAGCGTACCGGGAGGGTGCCGAGGAACCCCGCCGGTGCGCCGGCCCAGATGGGTGGGTG
>JAZHGK010006756.1:0-19491 GCA_037855215.1 Waitea zeae | reverse complement strand
AAAACCAAAACCAAACAATCCAATACTCATCCGACACTCATTTCCAAAAGCGCTTCAATACTTCTTCCGACGTCACCCTCATTTGCCTCGAGGACCATGTCGATTACCTCACTCTCAACCGCAGGGAAAATCTGTGCGAGAGTATCATGGCTTGCCTCAGACTGCCGCTCATGGGCCGCATCGATCTCAGCCTGCATCTCCGCGAAGTCAAGTCCAGGTGTCGGCGTTCGAGAAAGTGTCGCAGCTTCCTCGAGTGCCGGAGTCAAGGATTGAATTCTCGGCGGTAGAGCAGGTGGGCCTTGAGAAGGAGAAGTGGAGAGCGGCGAAGAGGGACCGATAGAAAGTGCGCGATTGGTAGGTGGAGCTAGTCCGCCTGGCCGAGTCGGCGTATCATCAGGCCCACCAGAATATGAGGGGCTGATTGTACCCGTCGCGCTCGACGGCGCTCTTCGCACGCGCGGTTTATAAGGAGTTTGGATCTGACCTGCTCCATTTCCTGCGTAGTACCCTTCATTCGGAGAGCCTGGGACATCGCGTCTGTTCTCTGCCCCTAATTGGAAAGGTGTGAATGGACCCGGAAGATAAGTGAGCTTGCTGGAGCTTGGAACGTCTGCCGCTACGTTGTCGAGCACCTCGTTAAACATTCTCCCTAAGGCGGAAAGCGGGCGCGAAATACTGTCCCCAGTCTTTGCCAGCAGCCGGCGTGCATCTTCGCTTATCGAAGGAATCGTAATAGCAAGAGGTTGTGCGGCTTCTTCTCCGACATGCGAGGATGGCGTGATGGGCGAAGGGACTCCAGAGCTGACAAGCGAGGACAGGTGCTTAGAAGGTGTTCCTGGCGTGTCCAAAAGATTATCGGGCGTGCGGGGACTAGAAGGAGGGAGCTTTTGAATGGCTGCTTCCACATTCCTGTGAATAAAAAGAAATTAACTTAGAGCAAAGGCGTACGTGAAAAGCACTTACTTCTCAAACTCCTCTTGGCTGATATTTGACAGCGAAGCATGATCCATGGTTTCAATGAATGAGACAGCACCCATCTATTGTGCCAGCAATGATAAATAGACTTGATTGAAGATGAACAAGGAAAACTACATACCAGGCTCGATAGGTAGTACCCTGCCTCGCTTTGCAGTTTCTCGGGGTTTCGGAACCTATTAATAAATCTAAGAGTGTGTCAGCGATGAGACATTACTGAGCAAGTGCGCGTTAGACTCACTCTACATTGGACAACAGATGATCGGGATTCGCCTTCATGACCACAAAAATCAATATGGGAATAAATGAATCTGCCCCTTCATCTTTTTTGAGGTGGCGAATTAACCCTGTTGAAAAAATTGGGGCGTAAGATCAAGGTAAGAGGTACAGATATGAATGCCAAGGCGGACCGAAGATGACCTTGCAGCAGTTAAGTATGCAGATCAACTTGTCTCGAGGTGCTTTATAATGATTTATCTTCAACAGTTCTGATTCGTTCGATTAGTTACCAACATAAGAGAAAGAACAGCAAAAGTACCTTGTTCGGCGAACATCAGGAAGCCCTGGCTGCCCTCTCCATCGGGGACATCCAAGTGTTTCGGCTCAAGCCAACCAAAGAGCGCGATGCGCTGCGTTAACACACGATCACGCTCAAGATCATCGGACGTGATGGGTCGTGGCGGAACAGCGGCAGCTATGTGAGGCGTAAATGTACTGATGATGAGGTGGATAAAAAGGCAAGAAGTTATGAGGAAGGTAAGTATAAGTCCCTATTACAAAGGGGTGACGGTGATGATTTACGTACTAGTCGTAGAGTCGATTCATGACAAGTTTCTCCATTCCTTCCATGGCATTATCAAATTCGACATCATTCGCATTACGCCAAACGTCGCTTTGGCGCATGTGGCCTGCAATAAACTTGCAGACTAAGTTAGCTGGATTTACATGAGAAATCTGCTGTTTGGCGGTTAACTTACCTGCAGGAAATCATGAATTAACTTGACTTGGTCTCCAACAGTAAATGATCGTTTCGCAAAGTTACTCAAGAACCTGTAATTTGGAGCAAAATGCTATCAAAAGGCGGTTGACCGCATAAAAAATGTTTGAACACGCACGAGCGAAGGTACTTTGCAACAGGTTCCGCGCCCTTCAGTTTCATCTGGTCCAGGAACGTTTGGAAGTCAAACGCCTGATCCTCTGTTGAAACCTTTCCAGGCACTGCTGGTGAAGCATGACCAACTGGCGGACTTGTCGAGCTCCCTTCCCTCCCTTCAAAGTCCGCACTCGTCTCGATCTTCAGCTTGGATGGCTGCTGTGCTTGCTGTTGCTGAGACGCAAATGAAGAGAGTGTCGAGGGAGAGGGCACCACAAGTGCTGATTCAATCGACTGCGGTCGCTGCTGACGCGTACGCGCACCAGGGAGCGAGAAACTCCGCGCAAGCGCAGCAAGTGCGTTCGGTATTCCGCCAGCTGAAGTTGGCGTCTGCGGTCGACTGCTTGGCGCTGTACTCGGTTTCGACTCTGTCACAATCTTAGGTGGTGGTGGTGGTGATGGTGGTGGTGAGGTCGCCGGCTTCGAAGGAGGTGCGGGCGGTGGGGGGTGTGACTCGCTGTTCGCCCATGCCTCGCGTGCTTGTACCTCCTCTTGCGCGGCGAGAGGGTCGAACTCGTGCAGCACCTCAGCGTTTGTGGATGCCACCTTTGGTAAAGCATCAGCGCTGCTGTGTCCAAAGGCAGCCGACGCAGCCTGCGCAACTTCGTCAACGGCAGAGTTGGGGATCGGGGCGCTCGATGATTCTGGTTGGGAGATATCGCCGTTGCGCGAATCATCATCACGCCAGGGATTCGGCTCAGCGCTAGGCGGGTTTGGTTTGAGAGGCTGGCTGGGGCCGTCGTCTAGGCGAAGGCCCTCGAGAGTATGCGATACATGGTCAGGTGTAGGCGTCGTCATGGAACGAGGAGGAGAGGGCAAAGGATCTGATTCTGTGGCAGAGACGGCGAGCTCAGCAGAGCCCGCCCGCGGCACCGACTTCCGCAGTGCCGCTTTACACAATCGTCATTAATTAGGCAGCACGTGATTATATTATTGCCTGGTCTTATGTCGCTATTGAATGTATTTATTACAAGCTAATGTCTGCTTCATCAGTCATATTGAACTTAGGGCTAGCAACAAATGGGCTATAAAATGAGCTAGATATATTACAACCGTCTTGTTATAAGATCGCTTCAAATGAACGTTGTGAGATGGTTGAGGAATCGAATTAGGTGAGTGTTTCAGAGTCGGGCTTTGCTAGATGCGTTAGTCTGTGTCGACAGAACCCTCTTAATGAAGTTATGCATGAGATTCCACGTCCATTCTGGGTCTCTGCGTCCAACGGGTTATTGACGGTAATCAAGCTTAGAAAAAATAAATACACTAACTCGTAGAATGGCGAATGTCCGATTTCCTCTGGCAAATGGACCTCAAGGTCCCTGAAGTAGAGCTTCAGGTGCTCAGTGACCGCCACTGGACTGACGAACGGATCCAGCTTCCCGTGCAGCACAAGTGCAGGCAGTCCTTCCCTTCCCGCCTGCCTCAACGGCTCTGGGTCCTGTACACGGTTGGCGACAAGTGGACCGATGGAGGGGGGAAACTGAGTGGCGACGCCGATCCACGCACTGAGGGTCGCGTACGGTACGTCTGCGAGCCGTGCCGGCGGGACCAGCGCGCGCGCAAACTCAACGCGACTCGCGAGTACGTTGTGGGTATCTGACAAGTGTTCGATCTGTGGTAGTAGGCCAAAAATCCAGGGAGAGCAGATGACGGAAAGAAGGTCCCCAACATAGGGCTGTGTATAATACCATGAGTGAGGGCAGAGTCTATAGAATGGGTTGGCCTGCTTACTATCGGCGATATCCAGATAACGCCTGCAACAGGCATTTTTGCCGCCACGAGATCGGTAATGACGGCAGCTTTGAACGCAGGTTTACGCTTTCACATATTTGGATAGAGTCAGAGGGCAACTGCTTACCGCCGAGACTCCATCCAGCAAAAAAGGGGTTCTTAACTCCAAACGCGTCCGCAACGGCCTCAAAATCCGCCGCTATCAAGTGGGTCTCGTAGCTAGCCGCCGTATCTGGCTTGCCGCTTCTTCCATGCCCACGCGAATCGTATCGCACCTAGTATGGGGCAACGCTCAGAGGTTAGATCCTGAGATGTTTCGCTTGCTTGGATGACGGACCGCATAAATCTCTTTTTGGAAGCTAGGAAGTGCCCACAGAGGGTCAAAGCAAGACCCGGACTTCAAGTGGCAAAGGTGTCAGTAGACAGCTTGTTTTCCTGGGGAGAATATATCGATGGAACGTACGCAGGCGTATCCATGAACAAATACAACATGAGGTCCAGATGGATTTCCAGTTGCCTCAGCGTAAATCTCGGTACCATCTCTTGACTTGACGACCTTCGTGGTTGTGACAGGAGGGGAGGCCATGGCACCAGAAACTGCGGGGGGGGCTGTTGCACTAAGGCTGACACTTAAGTGGCTGGTATATGTACCCTAGCCGAGCCGGGTTTCAGTGGATGGTGGCGACGAGGGGAAATGACAAATATCCCTGACGTGTGCCCGCAATCAAGGCCATGCAGTTGAATTCCATTCACGCCGCCGATTGAACGTGTCATTTCTGAATACTATACGACGACACTGTGCCGCCACTGAGCATTCAGAAGTGCCGCTAGAGCCACTGAAATTAAGCACAAGGGAACAGAGCTGTGCGCATATCGTTCCGATAAGTAACAGTTTCGTGGCCGCTATGCGTAGACACGTCTACTTGAAGATCCGTTGCATTTGGAAATGAACAGAGTCCATCAGTCACCAGTGGTCTGCGGCGAAGAGCTACTAAGGCGGAACTGCCAATCGGCTACGGCTTGAAACCAACACGGCCGTGATTTCTTGGATGCCAAACAGACTTGAAACCCGTCAATCCAGGGACTCGGTTGCGAGACATACAGATGTGTGCAAGTTGTCCGTGCCTGCTTCAACATCGTGGACGATGGAAGGCTGATGGCGAGTGTCAGACACTCAACCCCAGGGGAACCCGTAGTAGCGGCGTCTGGGAAACAGTCTCACCCGCCCCCCCCCCTTTTTTTCCTCGAGTGCAAATTGCCGCTCCACAAGCCCCGCCTAACAACCTTGATTTGGCAAGTTGATCCTACGAGTTAATCAAGTGTTAAAATCGTAATGGTCATGTCCTATTCTGTACAAGAGAGTAAGATGCGACAATATGGCACCAAGATGTTACAACCAAGGTGCAAAACAGTACTTAAAACAACTACTAAGTGAAAAACCAGCCGAACTCTGATCAAGTGCACAATCACAACCAGGGGTAGAGAAGAGCCTTAGATACATGGAGGTAGAAACATGAATATATACAGTAAAATAAGAAAAAAAATGAAGTAGAAAATGAGACTGGGGGAGGAGGTAGCACAGGAAGATGGGCTTACTCACGCGAAAGTCACGAAAAAAAAAGAAAAGAAACAAAAGACCAGAAATCATATCCACGAACCTACCAGTACCTTGTCATCCGCCCTGGGCTTGTCCCGCTCGGGCTCTCGTATAGCAGCCCCTTCCCCGCCTTTCCATATAGCCCTCCGCCATCCGGGCTCTCCTGCATCTGAGCTCGCGCAAACTCGTCGTCCAATAACGCGCTCGGGTCAGAGGGATCGAACACGCCAGGGGAGTTGAAGGACGAGCTGCCGAAGAGCGTGCTGAGGCTGAGGAGGCGGTCGCCGCTGCCGCTCGTGCTGGCTGCGGCGTTCTCGCTCGGGGAGGGAGCGGTAGGGAAGAGTCGCTTGGGCGTGACCGGCGCGAAGGCGCGCGCGTCGGGCCGTTTGCGCGACGGCGTCCGAGAGGGCGTGCGCATCGCGTAGTCTTCCCCCATAATGGTGCTCATAGCGGCCGCGGTGGCGAGAGAGAGGTCGAACAGTGGCGGAGGCGGAGGGCAGTCCGCTTCTGCGAAGGGCGCGGGAGGGTCCAGGTGCGACTTATAGTGTGCGAGGCTCGGGGAGGGACTCATGTGCAGCCCAAAATGTGAAAGTGGGGTGCGCTGTGCCGATAGTTGGAGCCTCTCTGCACTATTGCTCTTCGGTGGAGGTGTGGATGAGCGGGTAGAGAGGGGCGGGGGTGTGGCAAAACGGGGGAAGACGAGCGCGCTGGAGCTTGCCTTGGCGGTGGTAGTACGGAAAGAGAGGGTAGGTGATGGTGGCATAGTGGGCGGTTTCTACAGGAATCAGTCAGCTGAATGGTTTGCGCAAAATCCATGATTGAGCTGACCTTGAGTTGAGGCAATACATCGTCATCTCTCTCCGCCGAGTCAAGAGGACTGTCAAACTTGACGTAGTCTTCCAGGTCCACAATGTCAATATCCTCCTTTTCCTGTGCATCGGCTTCCTCCGTTGAAAGCATGTCCGATGCCAGCGGTGGGCTCGAGCTTTGCACGTCAGGTGCGAGCTCGGGAACCTGGCTGCTTGATGGCGGCGAGCTGCCATCTCCTCTATTCTGCGCAATTAGTTCCTCCGCTGCCCCTCTTACCGACGCCGGATTCTCGGCCTGCGCCATAGCAGCAGCGGCAGCAGCAGCAGCCGTCTCGCGCGCCTCGGCTTTCAATCTACGCGCCTGGTATATCCCCGAGGTCGTAGGCAGAGGCGGGAAGATGACCTCTGCCGGCAAACGCCCACCGCCAGTGGACGATTCACACGTATCGTAGTACGACTGCTGCTGCGTGTTCCCGGGGAGGGGAGGGAACAGTGGTCCGTGATGGATTGGCATCTGCGGCGGAGGCGGGAAGCTGTAGCTCATCGTGACCGCAGCGGTCTTCTGCGGCCGCACCGTCGGGGGCGTTTCGACCACACCCACTTTCTTGCGCCGCTTGCGACTGCCGCCGACGTTGCCACCGCCTGAAGCCGGCTCGCCCGTCGCTTGGCGCTTGAGCACGGTCGAAGAAGACGCCCGCCCGCGCTGAGGCATGTCCGCACAGAAGCGCTTGTCAAACCCGCCCCCGTCGAAGCAGCGCAGGTCAGCGTCCCAGATCGCCCACTGTGTCTTGCCCTCGCTCCTGTCCCGCGGACATTTCCGGAAACAGGCCGTGGTCGAGAGCACATGCCGGACCGAGTTCTGCCACGTCTGTTCCTCGCGCGTATAGTAAGGGAAGACTATGGTGATGTACTCATAAATCTCCTGCAGCGTCAGTCTGTGCCCTGGAGACGCGAGAATGGCGCGGCCGATGAGCGCGGCATAAGAGGTTTCGGGTTTTACGTTGCTGTAGGGCCCTGGAGGGAGGGTGAATGGCAGCCTGTCCTCTTCAGCGACTTCAGGAATAGACCCTGGGGAGGACACGACGTTTGCTTCTCGCTTGCTGGGTGTTGTATAGGGTGACGTGGCGACGACGGGGGAAGAAGGCGGATGGGAGGACGGCGAGGCACCCGACCGGCGGGGCGTGGAGGGCATTTCGCTCATTGATTGCTTTTCATATGTTTTTAGCCGATAGGTGTCACGTAACCATGTGGAGAAAGTTTACCTGGCGAGATACAGGGCGGGTGGGAGGTTCAGAGGCAGTAGAGTCGCTTATATGGCGTACATGTCCAGGGATCTGGAGATATACTGTGAGAGGTTGACTTTATACTGTAGGTCTGACTCACCTGCATAAGAGGCACGCGGCTTTGAGGATGCACCTCTATGCTCCCGTCGGATGTTGCCTGGAGGCACTGGTAGTGAGATTTCGTATCTTCGTATGTCGTTCATTCGACATACCGAAGTAGTACGTTGCATCGAGGCAGCGAGCTCAAATCCGGGAGCATACCGTTGGGCTGACATGTATACTGCCGCAATCACCGACGCGTTCAAAAGCGCGTTGGACTGGCCGCAAAGCGTCAATTTTGGTTGCCAACGTCACGTAAAACGGGCTCGTACCGAGAAGGACGCGTTGTGAAGGCTGTCGGGAAGACTGTCGGCCAAGCTAGCCACACTCGTCGCGCGTGAGATCTACCAAACGCGTGTCATTAAGGTCCGGACGCGAATGAAAAAGGAAGGTCGAACTGTGGGGGAGCTAGCAGCGGTGCTAGGACGCGTGTCGTCGTGAACCGAATGGTTCGACTGCGTTCTCACGAGTCCGGACGGTCTTGGGGTGCTCTGAGACGGCGACGGCGATGGCGACGCACGCTGACGTTCCTTGCGCTCCCGTTTCTCTCTCCTCGCTTGGCGCGACTTTCGCTCCATCACCACCTCCATGCTGTTCATCTGCCGTGATGGCAGGGGTTGTTCGGCTGGTTCAACCTTGGCTGGCGAAGTAGGCGTCTCCGTCGTCGTGCTTGAGTCTGAAGACTCGGTAGAAGTGGCAGGCGCCGGTCCTGCTTGTGAGGAGGATCGAGAATGCGTAGCGGTGGAGGAAAAGGAGGCATCGTGTGCGAGGGGACGGGGGACGCCGTGGTCGGCGAGGTACTCGCGCATCTGGTCCGAATGGCGCGCAAGGTCGACCCTAGTGAGACCTATGGTTTTGAGTAGTTGTGTGATGGGTGAGGGGGGCTCTGTGGTCGTGGCTAGCGCGTCGGCCATCGTGGGGGACGGCGGGGGGAGGGGGAGGAGAAATGACGAAGGAGGAGGGAAGAGACCGTTGTTGGATCGGAAAAAGCGGCGCTCATGAAGCGAAGCAACCGATCATTTCTGGGTCAGAGGAGCCGCTTCGCCCGGCACACGGCGCCGACGCAACGCCTCCTGCGACGAGCCGCTCTCATCCTCCCACCAGTCTCATTCGCGTCAACCACACGTCTTGTACATAGCGAGAAAAACTAGCTCAGCCGCTACCTGAGACCTATTACACCTAACAGGCTAGACTACTCGGACAGACTTGGCCGCATCTAGCCTTCCCCTGTCGCCACGATGCCCTACCACAACCTCAAGGGTATGCAACACACTTGGCAAACAAAAAGAAAAGGCAACACGGCTGACTGAAGCTTTGAATCGACAGCCTTGATTAAAGGCATACGCGCCTGTAAAGTAAGTCTCTAGCATACAACTCGTCAAAGCGTTCGATCGTTCACCAATCACACACCCGCCTAACGCAAACCACCTCGTCAGACCGTCGCAGATGAACGCGCACTCATCCAACAAGAGTCGGCCGCGATCCGCGCGTCTTTCCGTGAGGAGGACACCACCGCACGCTACAACAACATCGCCAAGCTGCTCTACATCCACATGCTCGGCAACCCGGCCCACTTTGGTCAGATCGAGTGCCTGAAACTCGTCGCGAGTCCACGGTTTTCGGACAAGCGACTGGGTTACTTGGGCATCATGCTGTTGTTAGATGAGAAGCAGGAAGTGCTTACACTAGTCACAAACTCGCTCAAGAAGTAAGTCGCCAGTAGTGGAGCTGGATCGTAGAAGTGCTGACGTCGGCGCGTATAGCGACATGAACCACCCGAACATGTACGCGGTCGGTCTCGCACTGTGCACCTTTGCAAACATTGCTTCCGAAGAGATGTCTCGAGACTTGGCCAACGAGGTTGAAAAGCTGCTTGGTTCAAGCAACACCTACATCCGCAAGAAGGTACGCCTTCATCTGTCCTACCGCCCTGACCTACGTTGATGGTTTGTTTTTAGGCCGCACTCTGCGCGTTGCGTATTATCAAACGCGTGCCAGAACTAACAGATCACTTTGTTAACAAGTGCAAGAATCTTCTTACCGACCGCAACCATGGCGTCCTACTCACAGCTATCACACTCGTGACAGAGATGTGTGAAATCGACCCCAGCTGCTTGGAAGAGTTCCGTAACGTATGTTATTTTACCCATCTTTTTTTTGGTACTTATGACATACGATATGTGCCTAGGCCGTTGGGTTGCTTGTCCGCGCCCTCAAGTCACTCGTTTCAACTGGCTACAGTCCTGAACACGATGTCTCTGGCATCACGGATCCGTTCTTACAAGTCAAGATCCTCAGGCTTATGCGCATCCTAGGGAAAGGAGACGAGAAGGCGAGTGAGACGATGAATGACATCCTTGCTCAGGTAAGGAAATGCACGTAAAAAGCGGCAAGGTTCAGATGTTGAACTATCTATTCTGATCCAGGTTGCCACAAATACCGATTCAACAAAGAATGTTGGCAACTCTATCTTGTATGAAACGGTACTCACTGTGCTTGAGATTGAAGCAGATAGCGGCCTACGCGTTATGGCAATTAACATCTTGGGGAAGTTCTTGTCGAACCGGGACAATAATATTAGGCAAGAGCCAAGTTCACCGACTGAGCATTTTTCTTACAAAAACGACAGATACGTTGCTCTGAATACACTCAATAAAGTTGTCTCGATGGATACTGCAGCAGTCCAACGTCATCGGAACACAATCCTTGATTGTCTTCGCGACGGCGACATTTCCATTCGTCGGCGCGCACTTGAACTCTCCTACGCACTCATCAACGAGCAGAATGTGCGCGTACTTGTGCGCGAGTTGCTCGCGTTCCTTGAAGTCGCCGATGACGAGTTCAAACTCGGCATGACGACACAGATCTGCCTTGCTGCGGAGCGTTTTGCACCCAACAAACGCTGGCACATCGACACAGTCCTTCGCGTGCTCAAACTCGCAGGCAACTTCGTGAGAGAGGAGATCCTCTCGGCTTTCATCCGCCTCGTCGCACATACGCCCGAGCTGCAGGCATACACCGCCTCGAAGCTGTTTGTCGCGCTCAAGGATGATATCTCCCAGGATTCACTCACCCTTTCCGCAACTTGGGTGCTCGGCGAGTACGCAGACACACTGCTCGAAACTGGGCTCGTCGACGAGGACACACCCCGCGCAGTTTCGGATGTCGAAATCACCGATCTCGTCCTCTCCGTTCTCGACTCCCCGTATGCGTCCTATCTCACTCGTCAATTTGTCCTCGCGGCGATTACAAAGATCTCTGCGCGACCGACGACGGGCCCAGCAGCACAGGAGAAAATCGCAGGCGTGCTTGCAAGTTACACGAACAACGCAGAGTTAGAGACGCAGCAGCGCGCGGTGGAATTCGCAAGCTTGTATGCTCTTGGAGAGGACTTAAGAGCTGGGGTGCTGGAGAGGATGCCTCCCCCAGAGATTAAGGCTACCATAATGGGCACTGGTGAGTGTTGTAACTGAGATCTCGATCACTTTCAGAATACTCAAGTCAATTTAGTAAGCGAAAGGAGAAGTGTTGGTTCAACACAAGCCAGTAAAGAGGTATACGCAGAGTCATGCCTTTGTTAATCGTGGCTCACATTTAGCGCCACAGGGAGATCTCCTCGGCGATGAGCCAGCACCGTCGAATGGTGCAGCCGCAGCCGCACCCCCTCCACAAGCGAACGATGACCTCCTCGCGCAGATCTTCGGCTCCAGCGCGCCGTCAGCTCCCCCAGCAGGTAATTCTTCAGCACCTGCGCAGCCACGCAGTACCGTGGACGACATTTTGGGACTTTTTGGCTCAGGTGGTGGCGGTGCAGCACCCGCAGCGCCCAACCCTCCACCTGCCCAGTCCGCAGCATCGTCCTTGTTTGATGCAACCCCCGCCCAGCCTCCAGCTCAGCCTCAGCAGCCACGCCTGACTGCATACCCAGCGTATGAGAAGAACGGACTCAGGATCACTCTTACACCTCAGACAAATCCTGCCAAGCCAGGGATGGTAAACATCCTCGCAAAATTCCAGACGACAGGAGGAGAAGCTTGTACTGGACTTTCGTTCTTGGCTGCTGTGCACAAGGTCCGATAATTGATACTTCGTTATGGGCTTCGTCTCATTCTCATGTTCGTTCAGAGCCAGCAGTTGCAAATGCTACCAATGTCAAACTCAGATGTTGCGCCAGGAGCAACGGAGACACAGCAAATGCGTATCATCGCTCCACCTGGGGTAGGTAGCATTCATGTTGTCACGATACATATCTAACAAGTATATTATACAGAGCAACGTCCGTTTACGGCTTAGGATATCGTACTCCACTGGAGGTCAGCCTGTTCAGGAACAGGTTGACTTTTCGGGATTCCCTACTGGGTTAACAGGAACAGCTGCGTAGGTGTATTAGCATGTATGCGCTCGTGTACGCGTAGATGAATTTTCTTTTCTGCTCTACTAATGCAATACCACGGGTCCAATTTGAAAGGTGAATGGCTTATGGTGCAAACTCTGGGTAATGATGAGTATGCGATATTAAACCCAGGGGAAACGATCTACCAATTTCGTCGAGAAGTGTGTCTTCATCTAGGCACGCTTGAATGAACTCAGCCAAGACAAGATTACGCCTTTTGGGTCTGTATGGTGGTTTTGAATCGAAGATAGTTTTCCAAATATGAAATTGACGTACTTGAATGTTCGGCTCATGAGCTCTCTTCTCCTACTGATGTCTCGTTTATCCAATACCACGTGTGTAAGCTTCGGATCATCAAGATCGACCACTCGTCCACCATGTTGCGTGATTAATTTCTCGATTTGTGTGAAACTGGCTGCCATCTGGGTGGCAAATTTCATTTTGACTGGCATGTCTAGCTTTGTGGCATTATCTGGCGTGTCAAGATAAAAACACCTGTCAAATTGGATTTGTCAGTGCCGCCAACTGATTGAGAAAACAACGAAAGCTTACAGGTGTCTAAAAATAAGGTCCTGATCGTATTCCATTGCATCATCATTTTCGCCCATCTGAACTTCTGGTTCCTCTTTCTTGGAAGTTGGTTGCTTGAGAGCCGAGGAATGGCCTTCATCCGAGAGAGGGCCAACGCTATCGCGCTCCATCTTAACCTGTATCCAATCCCCTCCAAGCTCCTCTGTTCCAAGTTCATCAAAGTTAGACTCTGGATCAGTGTCTGCTTCGGTGTCAGATTCCGCCGCCGCTTGCATCACACCCCCTGAGGGAGGCTCAAGGTTAAGCCAGTCGGATGAAGTTGAACTCGCAGGAGCCTGGGCACGTTCATCATCTGACTCTGTGGCTAATTCCTCCGAGTCTGCCTGCATCTTGCTTGCTCGAGGTCCGGAGGGGTCAGGTGCGTCTCCCGCGTCATCATCATAATCACCACGTAGTTGGCGGTCACTTGTGGCAAAGAAAAAATACCGCTTAGTCATTGGCATCAGTCTTCCGACATATACGCTGTCGAGCACCCATTTCGGCTTGAGCACGTCATAAGTGTCCTTGTTCATAATAACACGAAGATCGTAGGCTATGAAGACAAGGTAAGTCTCGTGTTATTCACAACAGTTCACTGTAAGCTTACGAATAGTGCTTCCACCATAGATAATGTACAAAGATTCGCCTCGGGCAACCTGAACTACTTGACCGCCATTGACGTGGATGCTGCAAAGCAATCAACGGGGAGTGCATCACAATTAAGTATTTCACTCACTACTTCATTAACTCGCCTCTATCATGCATACCTGTCTGGGATTTTGGGTCTGACATAACCACTGCCAAGCATATAAGAATGATGAAACTTCAAAAATAGTTAAATACTAACTGAACGACATGCCTTCGAAAAGGCGAGTCTCCACCTCTAGGTCTCTGAGTCGAGGACCAGAGTACTCAGGCATAACAGAAGGCCTTTTGGTCGTCTTCCGTTTCTTATTTCCTTTCCTACAAGACGCGCTCAGCTACAACTGCCCTGAGTCCGGAAGAGACACCTACGCAGCAACCTCATTTTCCATCTTCCGTTTCTTCAACGATCGCAAGCTCTCAAATACACCTATGCTTAGGCGTCGTTTCTGGCTCACTGGATACATAAAAGGTTATTGCCTTACCCGAAGCAGTCATGCAATCAGAAATGTTGAGATCATCGCGTATCTCAAGGCACCGGGGAAACCGCATAGTGTATCCCATATGATACTGTGCTATAATAATTGGTCAACACCGAAATAAGGCCATCATGACATCCAGAAAAAGACTTGCTCGAAGCAGTTATTTCAGCGGCCTTGACCTTGATGATGAAAGAGCTGGATTTAACACCCTCGTCAATAGGCTGATCTAATTAGCTTTACAAACCACTTACTCTTCTGGGTCGAGATACACATCTCCCTTGTCTTCAAAGCTCTTGTCTGCCGTGAGAAGCCAACTTGGCGGGGTTGTGACTTCTTTCCATTTCTTTCCCCGAATCCATACGTAGTCTGTGTACGAAAAACCGGTACCTACACGCACGAATGTGCTGCATTTGAGCTCATCGTCTTCCTCTGGACGGCGTCGGTCATCAACAACAGCACAGATCAGGGTGGATACACCACCACTGCGCCGGCCAGTGCCATATTTGGCCCCTGAGTTAGCATAAGATGATATCTAATACATAGGAAAGTGGATATAACGTACCAACAACTAGAACGTCAACAGTTTCACCCATGTTATCCTAATTCGCACGATAAGCGACGTATTGTTACAGGAGAGAAATCTTGACAAAATGCACCATGTACTCTGGTTTGACCTATACCTAAGACATCAGTGATGTGGTTTATTATAGTTCCAACCTCCCGCACCTTGATCCAGTCTTTATTCCTCCCATTTAAGACATACTCAGCATCAGGATGCTTGAGAATAAGACCTTCACCACGCTCATTGATCACGTCCTCCATGCGCATCCGGACATCCTTCGCAGTCTTCCCTTCGAACTCTAAAATAAATTCGATGCGGCCAGGGATGGGTATAAAGCACGACTTGAGATTGCGTTTACGAAATTTAGTAGACTTCTGAATGAGTGATCTGCCGTTCAAGTAGAGAATATCGAACACTTTGACTGGATTGCGTGGTTGAGATGAAGCAGGATCGAAAATGAATAGTAGATGGCTTACAACAGGGACGAGGGTTATGCTCTTGCTTTGATCGGTCAATAGCCGCAGTCTTCAGCGTTCCAAAGGGCAAATTTCTCTCCGAGATTGGATCCCATACAAGCATCTCCCCATCCAACACAATTCTAAGTTGGATCAACTCAGGCTAAACGGAAGTTGCAGGTGACACATACTCATCTACTCGAGGGTCGAAAGCAGAATCGATGAAGGGGGTGAGGCTACCAACATTTACGGTTTTCCCATAAAGATAAGTGTAATCCTTTCCTTTCCTGTAACACGTTAGTTAGAACTCGGTCGTGTTATGGATTGAACATACCGAGAGCAGTAGAAATATTCGCCTCCTCTCTTGTGAAGCTGCATTCGTTCGCCATCAAGCTTCTCTTCCATAAGGAACGTAGCTCCATCAAACTCCTTGACCGTTTCTTCGATATGTCTCGTTGGTCGCTTGCACAGCATTGGCGCAAATGAATGAAACAATTGAATGTTTTTGTCCTAAACAGAAAGATTGAATAATTGGGTCAACCCCTCGCTTTATAGGCGAGTCATTATGCTACTGACGCCCGGCTTGAGTCGATGAGTTGGGTCCCACAGCTCCCAGGCAACTTTCTTCAAGTCTGAACAAATGTTAAAAAGGTCAAGGGCGTCAGGATGAAAGACGGAGAGCACTGTTGTCTCTTTCACAAAGATCGTCATGTCTGTCGAGCACATTCTCAATGAAACGCTTAGCACAGTACTATGAAGCAAAAATCAAACCTTTTAGCACAATGCGCACGATCCACCTCTGCTCTTCTGCGGTCGACCGGTTGAAAACCTTCTGCAATATGCGAGCTTGCGCATCGCTGAGCAACATTAAATCCTCGGCCAAAAGGATCTAAACTAAATCAATTACGTTTTACCAATATTTTGTGAAAGGTCGTCAAGAACGTGGTTGAGCTCTTCGACCGACAGCGTCCCTTCGACCACTGATGAGCGTTGTGCGATCACCTCGTACAACACCTGAGTGAAATCACCCGACGAAGCCTGAATGCAGCCATTGAGCCATGTGTTAGGCTCCGGTATGAATTAATTGGCAACTGACAGATCGATCACTCGGTCTTTTCCAGTCCATGAGACGGATCGCGTCTGGGTCCTTTGTTCCGAGAGGAATCAGGCGGATGTACATCTTCGCCAAATTCTTTTCTTTGAGCCCATATATGGGTCGTTCCCTATCTTTCTGAGGTAGTATAAGCCGTAGGACAGGGTACAAGTCAAATCCGATCTCTTCTCTCCAATGCTGTTGTGGCACGGAAAAGGAGAAAGTGTCGCATCATTCACGGAACATAGTGAGAACGGACAATATGAACGTACGGCAAACCAGCCTTCCAGATACTTTCGACGCTTTTCTGGCTTTCTTTCACTGGAAAGACGGTCGAACAGTCCGGCGAGAACTGAGAAAGGAGGGCTGCCTTTATTCTGCGGTGGAGTAGGACAGGCAGTATCACCCTGGCCACCAGTCTGTGTCGACTCAGGACGAGTTACCGACATTTTAAAATTCGAGTAGTTCACGAAGGCGCTTTCGAGCCTCAATCGAGCCTACGAAGAGAGAGGAAACTCGGTGAATCTAGTAACACTGATTGTCGACGTTGGAACCAAAAGGCAAGCCATTTAATTGACCACCTTCGCCATTGTCGGCGTCAAACAACGACCGATCCTTGGGCCAGGCCGAGTCCGGGCGCCTAAAGCAGTACGCATCATAAGCGCCCACGGGGCCGCGATGTGGCTGCGCGCCTCGTGTGTGAGCGAACCGCGCCTTGTCCAGCTCGGAGCGACAAATATGGTCCCCAACTCCCTTCCGTAACAGACTACTACCCCAAACAATCAGCCAGTCACCCAGGACATGGCCGCCGCGCCTGTTAGCACCCCCGCCCGCCAGCACTCGTCGTACGCGCCCTCGACGACGAGCGACGATCTGTCCGACTACGACCTCCTCTCCGCCTCCGTCCTCTCCCTCGACTCGAGCGCGAGTGAGAATGGCGGGATATCTGTGAACACGACCATCTCCGAGCCTCCGCCGGCCCAGGGCGCGAGAGACCGGTTCGCGACCACGACGCTCGCTGCTAGCGACGTGAGGGCGTATGTCCGCCGAAGCTTGGAGAGCGCGGGTCTGCGCGGACACGCCGATGTGTGGGACAGGCGGACCGTGAGGGTGTACGTAGACGGTTCGTTCGAATACTTTAATGCCGGGTGCGTGGTCGGTGGCATTTCAGGAGGCCTGGCCTTGGTTGCGTTTCAGAATGTTTATCCCTTTCTTTTTCTTTGACGCGTCCGCATGGTTAGGCACGCTCTGCAACTCCGCCAGGCAAAGCTCTCTTTCCCATCTGTGCGGCTCGTTGTCGGCGTCTTTGGTCAGCCCGCCTCCGCCTCGACACGCCCTGGAGCGGCCAATATAGTTTCCGGACCGGGAAGCGTCGAGCGTGCTGAGGTGGTGAGGCATTGTCGGTGGGTGGACGAGGTCCTCCCAGACGCGCCGGAGCTTTTGGACGCCGAATTTCTGCTCGCACACCGGATCGACGTCGTCGCGGTCGAAGAAGGGATCTCGCTCGATCCAGGGTGCTCTGAGGCGCGTTATCTTGCATACGAAACGCTGAAAGGCCTTGGTGCGTCGCCGGTAATTTTTTTCCCGATTGTTTTTGTTTCTGATCTTCATTTCCTTTGACGTGGACGCATGCGCGACACAGGGAAAGTGATTCCGACTCGGAGGACGTTTGGGCTCGCACCGCCTCCGAACCTCACGCCTGGCACCGTCGCAGCGACGACGACCGCGCTTCCGTCGCCTGCTCCTCCGCCATTGTTGATGGCGGGAGTCGACGCTCCACAGCATCCGGCGCTTGTCGAGCCAGGAACGCCCAAGTCTCCACCCTCGCAACCGTTTGAGGAAGGGCCTCCGATCGATATGTTCGGGATAGGTATCTAGCTATGGGCCAATCGTGTGCGAGAGAGGGTCCGATTATGCTGTTGTTCCCCAATATCTGTGCTCCATCATTCGTGTATTTTCTTCGCCCTAGAATGGCGTCTTCTCGTGAAGAGAAGTTGTTATCGGATATGATAGAATAGCTTCTTGTTACATCTACGCCACGTGCTTGTCGTTACAGACTGAGCGGGGACAGATGGTGGCCCCACCCAGCCAATGGTGCGGATTTTGGCCTTGCGGAGGCCACAACCTATCTCCGAGCCCGCACTGTAGTTGACCGGTGTGTCATTACGGATCTGCCTTAGCCACCGCGCGCGACAACTCTATACCGAATGGCGACGAGCCTCCGTTTGATGTCCTGGGCTCCTACCACTCTGAATCCGACGCCCAGGTGCATGGCGCTGTGCTGAGAGTTAAGGCGCCCGAGATGAGATTCGGTGAAACGATGGCGATGTGAGGCCGCGGTTGGTTCAGCGTTGGACCGACGGGGCATTCTTCAAGCACCGTTTAAGATCCCAGCCTCCAATGGCGCTCATTGTTTCGAGAGGTATGATCACCCCCTTTTTCGAGTCTATCCTATGGGCCAGCGACCACCGAATACGATGGAAACGAAGACGTTGTCGCTGAATGCGGCGGCGGCGGCGAACCTGCCCCTGCCCCTCGAGCTTGTCGAAGACATCCTGTCCCTCGTCTGGTCCTCCTCTCTCGACAGAAGCGAGCGAAGCCGCCTCGCCGTTGCCATCTTCTGTTCCTCTCGAAGTCTCCAGGTGATCTTTCGCAACGTTCAGGAGGCGGACCTTCACATCCCGAACCCCATCCATGCCGCCCGTCTCGTTCGTTCGATAGTCGACGGTCGTCCCAGCGTCCAGCACTGCCGCCGCCTGACCTTCTCCATCCTCTCCGACACCTCTCTCGATCCCAAGCAACGCATCGCCGGTGGCGCAGCCATCCAGGCCATCCTCTACCTCGCCTGCTCCGCCCACTGCTTCCCCCACCTCTCCGCCGTCACCCTCGACCTCCGCGCCCTCCAAGCGTCGGACGTGAGCTCCCACCTGCCGACCCTCTTCCTCCCTTCCTCCGTGCACACCCTCCGAGTCGCCCTCGCCCCACATTCTCCCCGCCCGTGCGTGCCCAACGGACGGCTCGCTCCTCCCGCGCCTTCCTACCTCCGGCACGGCTTCGGGAACTGGCACACCGCCCGCCTCCGGGCCCTCGTCCTCGACACCCCGCCCGCGTTCGCCGACGACCTCGCCCGGGCGTGCCCGGACCTCCGCGCGCTCACCCTCGCCTGGCCCCGGGCGCAGGCGAGGTGGTGGGAGACGCTCGTCCCGCTCCGATCAAGTGTGGGCGCCCTCGTTCTCGACGTCGGTAAGCCGGACCGATCCGTGCGGGACGGCCTGGAGAGGCTCGCGGCTGTGACATTGACGCGCAAAGTGTTCGTCGAAGGCCCAGGCACGCTCGTCGTTCAAGTGGATGGGGAAGCCGACGATTTGCTGCTGCCAGACGACTGGGACAGCGTCTGTCAGATGGCCCGGACGAAAGGCCTCGAGCTGTCGATCCGGTGCAGGGCTTGATACCCGTTCCTCCTTCCTTCTCCCTCTCTTCCTCCTTTCATTTGGTCCCGCTCTCTCCCTATTCATCGGTGTTTTGGCTATTGGGCGCATTTATCGGTCACGTCAGCTGTCTTTCCAAATTCAGTTCCTACACACTTCTCCATGGAGTCCTTGTTCATCTTTGGGTTATAGCTATCGGGTTCTGGCTTTTTTTTTTTT
>JAZHGK010006752.1:0-17544 GCA_037855215.1 Waitea zeae | reverse complement strand
TTTTTTTTTTTGCTTAACCAACAAGCCTGTAGCGTTCTTATCCAGGTAGAAAAGATGGCTGGACGAGGAGTGTTTAGACTCTGGCAGAACGTTCGTATGTTGTGTTAAACGCGAAGCCGACAAAATACATGCTTTTGACATGGGCGCTCTCACGGGAGTAGACATTTGAATGGTCTAGGATGTGCGCAATCAACGGACCCACTTTTGAATCTGAGAACCGACGCTATACTCGTATCACCTGATGCACTCAAATTTCTTTCAATGCTGGAAAACCCGATGTGATCGTGTAAAGGACATGCGGGGCCGCTGCTGTCTCATGATATATTTTATGTAACACTTGGCTATCGCTCAAGTCCTCCTCAGCCATAGATAAAAAAAAAAAACATACATCGGGGATAATTACTCCTCTCCGACTCGTAGATCTATACAAAAAAAAAAAAGAACAGCCTGCCAAAACGGAAGGGGGAAAAGAAGTAGAAGCAGAAGCAGAAGCAGAAAAAAAAAGTCTGCTGGGCGGTATCTTATGCGGCTTGGGACGCTCCAGACGAGGACGGGCCGACGTGATCGCGCTCCTTGCCCTTGCTGATGTCATCATTCTTGGCGGCAGAGTTAGCGTCCGTGTCCCGGTAGAGGTTGTTCCTCTCGATGTAGTCCACGACTGGCGCCGGGAGGAGGTAGCGCACGGACAATCCACGCTTGAGGAACAGGCGCACCTAAAAAACAAAAGGGCGGGAACCGGGTGAGTGATGCCGCTGAGGCGGGTGATAACGAAACAGAACACCGACTTTTGTCGACGAAACGTCATTCTGAATGAGCTGGCTGATTAGGTGAATGTTCCGTCGCCACCGGGCGAGGTGCTCGATGGCTTGGTCCATGTCGGCGCCGGCGCGCTCGACGATGAAGGTGCCGTAGCGGCCGAGGATGTGGTCGAGCTAGAATGCCCGTGAGCAGGTCGCCTATATATATATATATTTTCGCGGAGAAGACGATGATCGTCTTCTCTCGCATCAAGAGAAGAGTGCGCGCACATCAGACTCGTCCCAAACGCCCGGTTCGCTCATCGTCGCGATGAGGTCGCTGCCGGCGAGGAGCATGACTCGCACGTCCCGGCGCTCGCCTTCCTCCGTCTGGACGCCGCCGAGGACGGTGTTGATTTCGTGGTCGAAGTGGTCGAGGACGACGGCGGTGCGTTGGTAGGACTGGAAGGCTTCCCAGGGGTCTACCATCAGCCAAGGCGAAGTTTGCTCCGCGGCGAGGGTGCACATGTTGACACTGAACGACGTGTTTCGGGAGAGAACGATAAATGAAAAAAGAAAGAAAAGTTGAGGGTATCAGCATGGTATGCGTGTGTAGTTTTGAATTTTGTGGCGGACGTACCGGTGGGTGGCGCTGAGCAGGCCAGGCTTCTTGTACATGTCTGAGACGGGCGACAGGTAGCCGCCGACGATCTCAAAGTCCGTGTTTTGGCGGACGTAGTCGACGGCCATCTCGAACATGCGGAGGTGGAGGTAGGTGACCGGGCTGAAGGAGCCGCAGGCGACGAGGACGATGGGGATCTTCTTGGGGTCGCGCAGGGTGCGCTGGAGCCGGTGGTGCGGGAACTGGTAGTCAGCCGGGTTGGTGAACTGAGACTGGCGGGGGCTGCTGGGCGGGCTAGGGGTGGTCATGGTGGGCGGTAGCAGAGGGAGAGGGCGGGTGGTGGGGATGCCCGAAGATTAGTCAGTGGTCGTATGGTGGAGAGAGAAGAGGGAGGAGAAGATGGAATTGCAGTGTGGGCTATTGACTGCAAGGAACTTTCACAGGGGGAGACTCAGCGGAGAGCCGGGGTTTCGCCATCGGCTCGGCTCTCCGACCGAGCGATGACAACAGTAGCCCCCAGAGACGATGGAGTTCCCTCTATCACGACCCCGACTCCGCTCGTCCCTAAACTCTACCCGATATGTTTCCAACGACCCCAATTTCCTCTAGAAACCCCAGCTCTCTTATCTATTTTCGTCCAACTCACACATTCTCATCGTCATAGGACCGCACCGTCGTCCTACGAACACGGACGATTGGTCGTCCGATTCCCCTCGGACCCGTGACGCCTGGGCGGGCTGGCTCACAAACCCCGACCCAGCTTTCGCCATCTTCCTTCGAACTGACTCGACGGTACCCCTTGTGGTCTGTCCCCGACCGTCCGTTTCAGCCCTCGAAGGCTCGAACAGAACCTGCGCAGTCGTGCGGCAATAATGGCGCCACCCGGATGCAATTTTTAACAGGAGTCACGAGAGCTTCGTGCCCTGGACTGCATATACTTATGGGCTATTCGCGTGTTCTAAATAGCAGCGCATGGTTGGGTTCTATCGATCATTTTGAGGCTTGTTTTCTCCTGTCTGAACCCTCGCGCGTACGGAAGACGCCCTCGTTCTGAATAATCCCAGCTTTTTTTTATAACTCTCGCTAGTGCTTCATGTTCCATCTCTGCCCGATCTGGGCTCTCGACCCACCACAAAGTCAAGACGATCCGGCACGTGACTCAGAAAGGCACGACCACAAACGTCGGTCCCCATTGTCTCCAAGAAAACCTACCCCCTCCAGAGCGTATCACGCATGGGACCGTTTGACGTGCAAACGGCTTTCTATCGTCCGGACAATTCGCACCTCGTGCTGCGCGTCCGTTGAGGGCGTATATGTCTCCATCATCGATTTTCACAATACCATACGCCGGCCATCAGAGCTTTCGATCGACAAAGCATGAGTGTTTTCGACGCTAGTAAGTAGAATCTGAACATGAGGCCGCGTAGGTGCAGATAAAACGCATCTTATCTGATCGGCCACCTGGCACCGACGTAAAAGGCGGTGGTCAACCGAAAGCGGCTTGTGTCCAACGAATATTAATAACCGTCGCACCGTCGTGAAAGGGCGAGATATTTCAACAAACGTCCCACCTCCCATCTCTTCGCAGTTGGGCTCTTGCCCTCCGTATACTCGGACATGGCTTCTCCACATGGTACCAGTTCCGCAAGACGTGCGCTGCTTGTTGTAGCCTTTTTATTATTATTATCACCCGTTCTCAAACAGTGCCACTGCGCCGATGACCTACTATAGGATTCTATCCCATTCCTGAGACAAAGGACTACCAGCAATGGCTCGAGCTCATGACAGATACGAAATACCTCCGCGACGACAATACATCACGCCGTGTCTCTGTTAGTGTTGTGGTGTTTGCTTCCTTCTCAATGACTACAGCTCTACTTCTTCCTTTTCTTTTTAGGATATGGTATTCCGAGTTGCCAAAAAGTGCAATGGCACTTCACAACTCCTCCCAAGGTGGAACAACCGGAACAAGGGGCAGTGGAGAAAGATATGCCACGAGGTTGGTCAACGTCGTGATATGGGTTATGGCCCATTTTTGATAACTATATCACATAAACTGACATACAAGATTGCTGCATGATATACAGGTTTGCAAAGAATATCCTTTCCTAAGAAACTACGAGCAGCAATGGCTACTCTGGGCAATGCTGAAAACGAGAACAAATAAGGGAATAATCAACTTCCATCAATGTACGGATCGTTTTTTTTATGCTCTCCATGAATTTGTACTCAAGCGTTTTGCCAACACGTACAGACAAGCACCTTCAAGACAAATGGAAAAACGACGAATGGCCTGATGGCGTTTCTGAAGCTGGTACCCCATCCGAGTCGAGTTTTGCCCTAGTGGCGGATCGAAGCTCATCCCGAAAATCAAGATCGCCGAGTGTCGAACCGAGTATTCCGCGGACGGATCCAAAGTGTAAGCAATACCGCACACTGCATTGCAGCCAATTCGACATATATCTCACATGTATTTTTTTGCCCTTTCCTCCCCATGTGTTGTAGCTGTACGTGGGTCGCACAAGCCCGAGAGGCCTGATGACACGGCGAGTGTCAAGCCCAGCCCAAAGTCGATTTGGGCCCACAGAAAAGGAGCACCTAACAAGGTTTCTGTCAAGGAGTTCCTGGAAAGCGTTGGGCATGGCTCCATGGGCCTTCGGGACGCGTTTATCACCGGAGGGTGCCACACGGCGGACGACCTTCTCGAACTGGCACGGTCGTCACGCCAAGACATCTCCGAGTTCCTTGAAAGTGCTTTGTTGACGGCACCAGAGCCCGTCTCGCTACTAACACGCCAGTTGGTGAAGGCTGCAATGGTGAAATACGGGCATGCGTGGGGAGAGATTTCGTGAAGCTTTGTGGACAGTGGCAAAACATCATGACACACATGAGAAGGTTGGTTGTATAGGAAAGCTTGTTTCAAAGTAGCTGCATGTTGACTGTACCAGTAGTTCGTAATCGGATCAGAACATGTATTAAACGGAAATGTTATCATACGAAAGATGCAAAGAAACCCAGACAAAACAGCATAGACGAAGAAATCATCGCATGCCCTGATTTCGACTCCTAGAACGCGACTCCTCGCCACCCGCAGATATGTCGCCCTCGTCTTGATCGAACAACACGTCTGGAGAATCTGGGCCCGCTTCCGTACGGGGTGTGATTGAGCGACCGTCTCGCGGCGCCGTCGACTTGGCCCTCCATCCTGAGGAGGCGTTAGCAGCACCATTGCGCAGAGGAACGCGATAGAACGCTTCGGGATCATCCGAACCTTCCGGGTCTTCGTCTTCGGGAATCCCAGAATAGGGACCGGAAGCGAGAGGGACCGGCCGTGATAACGCGAGCGTTCGATAGGTGCCACGACGGAGGTGAATGGCGTAGGAATATATAATAATTGCAAAGTAGATCTAACAAGGGATATAAATAGACGCAGTAACAGAGATGTCGGATCTTCACTCACTTTGACTATCCAACCAGCAGCAATCACAATTGCAGCAAGGTTCTTCTCTTGGTTCCAGATAGCTTGCGCAGCTGCCGCACGCTCTTCGTCTGTCGTCGGTGCATTGCTACGTGTCGGCGCCGCGTGGATCATGTCCTCTTGGGCCTTGGAGTTGACTTTACGCTTCCCGTCGTGGGGGTTGTAGACCCACCACATGACAGCGAAGAAGACAGTCCAGGCAGTGGAGAGTACGTGGTCGGCAAAGAAAAGGTGAGCGAAGTACAATGTTCTCTTGGCATCTTCCTGTATACGTTGGCGGTCAGTGTACTTGCTTCTAGCACATTTCGATCTACGCACGTCATGGACTGCCTTCAGCCCCCATGCCAACGCAACGAGGCCTAGTGTGGAATAGAGATACAGGCTGATCTGTGGAAACGATCCTCCCGCTCCAGTCAAAGCTGCAATGAGTCCGTAGACACCTGCGACCTTGTTAAAGATCTAACGTTCACAATTACAGGTGTCATGTTACGGGCGTGCGTGAAGCAGCGTACTGCGAAAAATACGGCCAGCGAAACGCCTGTCTTGATGTCGACGTAGCCCAAGAAAGAGCTGAGAGGTCGTGGTCGCCATTCGGGTCGTAACATGAGTTTCATAGCAAGGTTATCACGCTCATTCACGAGCAAAGGTTCAGAGGAGGTACGACGTTGAACGGTTGAGCTCGCCAGGATGGCTGGCGTGTCAGGACGCGGTTATGGACAAGGGAAGGAAGGGTGACTTGGTGATTTTCGCAACCCAGTCCGAAACCAAGTGTGGTCCGTCTTCATCGCCTCTTGTTCTTCAACATCCTCCCCGCGCTACAACTACTGACTTATTGCCTCAATTTATTCGCATCGCGTTGCATATATCTGTACCAAAAGATACCAGGTTGCAAAAACATCTACCGTAGTCATGGCCGGATACTTCTCCAACTACTCTGCATCCCGTTTTCCCAGCTCTACCGCAACTCCGCCTCCCACAAACTCGGCGACGGTTCCCCGACCACCGCCGGTAGCGCGCGCCCCATCCTCAAAAATGTTTTCCACCATCGTCGCGTCAGAAGACAAGAACTCTCAAGGGAAAGACAAAACTATGGCCGCTGGAGGAGGAGGAGGCGCTGGTGCCATTTCTCTCCATCCGCTCCGAACGACGTATGTTCGTACTTCCGTACTATTTTTTCTGAGGCGGCTCACCTAACTCTGCATGTGCCAATGGATGCAGATGGGTTTTCTGGTTCCGCCAACAACGCGCACCGGGGAACAAAATCACAAATTACGAAGAAGGGATCAAAAAAATCTCTGCTTTCGGATCGGTACGCCGGTGAAGACTTTACATGTCTGACAAGAATGTCTAAATGTGCATCCAGGTTGAATCGTTTTGGTCTCTTTGGACACACCTTACTCCACCGTCCGGCTTGATACCCACCACCGACTACCTCTTGTTTCACACTGGCGTGCGGAGGCCTGTTTGGGAGGACCCGCTGAACATCACAGGCGGAAAATGGATCATTCGTTTGAAGAAGGGTGTCGCAGATCGAATTTGGGAGGACTTGGTGTTGGCAGTGGTCGGGGATCAATTCGATGAATGCGGCGCGCCTGCACCTGCACCGGAGGGCACACCTGCAGGCGAATGGCCCGAGATTTGCGGGTGCACTATCAGCGTGCGCCAAAATGAGGATATCGTCAGCTTGTGGAACCGCTTCGACGACCCAAAAGGACGTGAAAAGATTCGGTGAGGTGGTTTCCCATCGTATCTCGACTAGATTGGCTTATTTGCTCTATTTTAGTGAAACTATACGTAAAGCACTTAATTTGCCTGCAACCACAGTTATGGAATACAAAACCAATAATGGTGAATATTTCATGCATCTCGCTTACTGCGGCTCGAGCCTAACGACGTTTAGACTCTATGCAGGACAAGTCAAGTTTCCGAACCACCAACATCGATCGTACACCTCTAATATAATTGTAGTTGTACAACGTCATGCATTATCTTGTCAGAGCTCCCCTCCGTGTGTTCTGAGATGCCTGAATACTATGCTGACAGCATTCGGAGCTTTCGTGAGCCTTGTTGTGAAGTAAGAGAGCGTAGGCAGGCCACTCGGTGAGGTTTAGCCAGACGCGATAGGGACGGGTAAGAAACGTATATGTGACCAGACCGAAAGAAGCATTCAAAGCACATACATATTCCTCTCTCCTTCTCTCTCTCACCACGAGCATCATGGCCGAGTCCAGTACTCCGATTCTGACAGCACCTGCTCCTTCCGAGCCAGTTCACCAGCTCCCTTGCGGAATGTTAGTTTGATATTGTGCGTGTGCCCCAAAAGTGAATGGTTCTACCTGACAAATACAACTTTTTTTAGTTGTCGCCGCCAATTCGCAAAGTACACCTGCGCACGATGCAACATTCCCTATTGCTCCTTGACTTGCTATCGAGCCGAAGTAAGCATTTTGGCATCAGCAATTCGCTATAAATTCTTAGCTTTTACAGGCCCACACCGATTGCTCTGAAGCCTTCTACAAGCAAGAAGTCGAGCTGGACATCCAGACAGCCCCTTCAAGGTCTGTGGAAGAACGAAGGAAAATGATGGAACTGCTCGAGCGCTTTGAAGAGGATGCATCTTCTAAAGATTTGGAATTAGATGAAGGGAACGAGTCTGACGCTAGCGATGCTGATGAAGATGACGACCTTGCGAAACGACTTGCGAATGTCGATCTGAGTCAGTACTAATCAAGTATACTTACGGCTGTCGTGCTCACACTATACTTTCACAGACTCAGTCGATCCGGATAGCCTCTGGAATTTGCTCACTCCAGCAGAGAGGAAGAGCTTTGAGAAGGCGCTACTCGATCCTGCGAGCAACTTAGCCCAATACCTGCTAGAGAGCGAGGAGCTTACGCGTGCGCATGTTGGGCCATGGTGGGAAGCGCCAGCTTCTACAAATACATCCACGCCTCCTTTGCCTGTCCAGGGCATATCTGCGGGTGGTCATGCCCAACTACCGAACAGAAAATACGGTGCACCTCCAGAAATACTACCGATACCCGCCCAGTTGCTCTCATCCCCTCTCACGGCTCGGACACTGCTGCTATACAACGTCGTAGCCATATGGTAGGAGTGTCTTTTATAATGCTGAACGATCATCACAAACACAACCCTTTAGTATCGCTTATGCACACGTTACACGAGCGTTATCTGTGTCCCCATTATCTTCAATAGAGGACAATTCCGACGTGGATGAAGCTCGTAAAATGCTGAGAAAAACCGTTCCTTTTCTCTTCGACCGTCAATCGAAGGTGGCATATCCAAACCTCGAAGCTGCGGTAACGGACATTTGGGCTAGATTTGGCGAGGTACGCATTTGATCGCACATCCCTACACAGTTTCTCACATACAAAAAGGGCCAGATCGACTCAAAGTCTTTCTCCGTACTTGCGAAAGACGCTGCCATACTATTGAAGCCCGAGCTCATCGTTGAAGTCCCTTCTTCGACTTCGCCAGGGGAGTTTGTGGCGCATGTTTCCCACAAGGTGCTGCGTGCGTTGTCAGACATCCGACTCCTCTTTCGGAATCGTGACGTCTCATCAAAAGACGCGGAAGATGTTCCACTTCCGAAAGAGTCCCCAGCGGCCCTAAAGTTGGCGTTCTACTCAGCACAGATTATGCATACACCAGCAGCATCTATGGAGATTCTAAGTGAAGAAGTAGAGGTCAGGGCGCGCGCAGAATTCGAGGGGTAGAACTTTGTTTTGGATCATGTTCGATATAGCAACAGTTTACCAAAATGTTGGCTTCATTGGTCCCTTTCTGCAAGTGCTTTCTGCATGAAGCTTCAACTCGAAAGTCTTCAATCAGAGGGCGCTTAACGCGCGCCTATTTTTGGTTCCGAAGGCCGCCCGGATGGGCTGAAGTGCTCTGGCCAAGCTCAGCGTGCTTTGCTTGCTGACCTAAACCTGGACATTACTAGATTGCTCTTTTTGCAGGTCCATAGATCTATTCCTAATTTTTCACCCTTCTTGGTCTCTGCTACTTTTAATCATGTCGGATACCAGTAGCCAAACATCTACTGCTCGAAAGGCCTCGCCTCCAGGCGTCATACTCGGACCAGATGGCAAGCCTTGCAAGCCCTGCATGAGCTTCAGAAACTGGAACCCTATAAAGGCGCAAGCTTCATCGAAGACTACAGGGACTAATAAAGCGCTCGGCGCGGCTGCCGCAGGTACAGTCGCAAGCGCGGCTCTCCCTTCGTCTGCAGCGGCCGAACCCGCCCGGCCCGCCAACTGCCCACCAGATCGGGAAGACCTCGGACGCGCGACCTGGACGTTCCTGCATACCACCGCCGCCTACTACCCTGAAAAGCCCTCGCCGGCACAGCGCGCCACGATGCTGGGCCTCCTCCGAGCGTTGCCGACGCTGTATCCCTGCGGGCACTGCGCGTCGCATCTCGGGGAGGAAATAAAGACGCATCCGCCGGATGTGAGTGGCCGTGTGGGGCTGAGCCGGTGGTTGTGCGAGGTGCACAACGAGGTCAACGAACGTTTGGGGAAGCCGCCATTCAACTGCAGCATCGAAAGCACTGACGAGCGATGGAAGGACGGTCCTGCCGACGGGAGCTGCAATTAGATGTATGTTGCAGTTATGCAAGCTTATCTGTAACAGTAACTAATTTAACAGCCAGGTTGCACAGTGTTGTCTCATGTAGCGGATGTACTACTAGATACATTCAGCATCCGTTGATACTTATAGAGACAACAAAGTATTATTATGCTCCGAGGCCTGAGTGTTCGTTATAGACAAACCTTGAGCCGAGCATAATTTTTTAAACAAGTTGATTGAATGCGGTTTAGAGGAAACAAAAATGTAAAAAGCCGTAAAGTCACAATCTTTGCTTGCTGAAATGTTCGATGGTGTTCGCACGAATCGGTGGCTGTGCAAACGAAGACTTGCGCGCTGTGAGACGCGACTTGCGGGCCATCCCCAGCACTCAGCTTGACCTTGACCACCATGAGCTCCTACAAAAAGAGGTTACTTGCACTGTACACGTTTATCTGTAACACCAATCTAACGAGTGTTTTCCAGCAAGTTGGACCTTCTCGTCCGTGTCCGCTACTCGAACCCTCTACCTGCCCCACCATGTCCTCCCAAACTGCTCGACATACCCACCAACCCGCTGCGGTATGCGCGCCCAGAGTTCCTCGACGCGATAGCCAACGAGACGCCGCTGCCTATGATTGTCGACGCCGAGCTCGGCATGCCGCTCGACCTCAGCCGGTGGGAATGTCTCTGGGAACGGGATGCAGACGATTCCAGTGCGTTCGTTGACCTGCTCTCACGCACACGCCTCTTCTTTTCTTAGGTGGAAATCTGATACTTGTGTTTCTTTCTCGTTCGAATAGCACTCAACCCTGATCCGAACAACTTGCCAAAATTGGACCCAAAAGACCAGTTGCTTTTGGTGGACCCCTCGGCCGGTGGGGCATCGCACGCGAACGGCAGCGCCTACCCCATCACCCTGCCTAACCCGTCGACGCCCACGCCGAACAATGCGTACGTGCCTTGGCTGCGAAAGACGGAGTACATAGCGAAGGAGACGAGAGCCAACGTGCAATCCGAAGCGTACGTGTTTCGTACATAATTCCCAGTGCGTGGAGAGCTGAGTTGTGACGCAGGAAACCCACCGCTGGCTCGAACGTCGACGTCTCTCGGCCCGCGCAGATACGGGACATTGAGGCGTCTTTCTCGTCAGCGGCGGAAGCGGACGACCTGAAGGACCTCAAGCACCCCACGAAGACGCACCTCACGGCCGTCGAGTCCTTCGACATCCTTCCGGACGCCGACATCTGGGCGAACGCGTACGACCTGTTCCGGTTCTCGGAACGACCAGGAGACCGTGCCATTGACGTAAGTTCCTGAGATATTTTTAAAGTTGGCCCATCTCTTTCTTCTTTTGGTTGCTCATCATCACGCTTCCAGCTGGCCGATCCGCGCTTGGACTGTGCCGTACTGCGACCGGTCGAGTCCGACGGCGATCACTTCCTAGCGTATTACCTTACCAAGGACGACGAGGCGGCGGAGGCATTCAAAGCGAAGCGTCTGCAGGGAGACGCGAGCACGACAAGTGAAGAAGTGAGCCTCTGTTTCATCGATTTCCTAAGTTCGATCTGACTGGGATGGGGCTTGCAGCCTACTGCGTTCCAATTCGTGCGTGACTACGAAGTAGTCAAGGTCGAGCAAGACGTTCCCAACGAGTTCTTGCTCGTCATTGACGAGGGCGACGACGACGAAGACGCGCTGTATGGTGACGAGCCCAAGGACGTCAAGCCCGGGCGTCGCCTCAAGGGCGCGTACTACAAGAACATTGAGCGCAAGATGACGCTCAAGAAGCGACGAGGAGGGGTACGTGCTCATCGTTTTGTACCGTACTCAACAAATTCTCACAAGCGTCCCTCAGATGGACTCGTACGCGGATAAGTGGGACATTGTCAACGTCTCACACGTACCCATGGAAGCGGAGGAGGCGGAGGAGCGCGCGGAAGCGCTCGCAGAGGTGGTAGATCCGCTGTACCTGCTCGGACAAGCAGACGCGGAGGGTGACCTGGACGACGGGCAGGTAGTACACGACACGCTGGTCGCGACTGGATTTGACGGAGTGAAGGACGAGAATGTGGAGGTCATGGATGCCGCCTAGTGCCCTCGCCTATTATCATTATTCTTTTTTTTCTTTTTTTTTTTGCACATTTGAACATTGGCCATGAGCTTTTTGCTCTGATCCCACCATTTGTGCGAGCGTGAGCTTGGCTGATGGCCAGAGCCTCGTGGTGGCCATTTGGACACGGCGTGGACGCGCAGCCTGCCACTTTCGATCGTGCATGGGAAGTGGGCCGGAATAGGGGCTGACTGAGCACGCTCTTGAGATGAGGCTGACCCTCTCCGCTTACGACGGGTTGGCCTCAACCTTGTCAGCGTCTATCACCGGCTGGGAGAGAGGGCAGGTTCCGTCGGGTGATAGTGTGGTCAAGTAGCGGCATTCTGATTAGCAAACATGAGTGAAAGGAATTCCGTAAAAACGAGTCGTCCTTCTGGATCCGTTTCTTCTGCGAATTGATGATCATAAGACTCCTCGCCCTTAGTTTGGGACGGTCACGCTACTGTATTTTACACGGCGCGGCTGTGAGAGCGAACACGGCACACGATTGGCAGAGTCTGTTTTGTTCGTTCTCCCCCCACGACCCGTGGTCGACGTTTCGTGCTCGTCGTATACTCCGACTGTAGTACGTTTCTGCCCACTAGCACACCCTGATCATGGCGACGAGCGCGGTGGCCCAACGAGAGACGCCCACCGCGGCCTCTGCCGGCAACGAGGGCCGAGCGCGACCACAGAGGCCACCACGGTCTTCTCCCCCTCGTGCACGACGACCCCTCCCTCCTCCCAACTCTCCTCCGCAAGTACGCGCGCCGGCCACTCCCTATCCTCCCTCCTCCTCCTCCTCCTCCACCGCCTCCGCCTCCTCCGTGCCCTCTCAGCCCTCGTCCAAGAACGCCCACCTCTCACCACCACCTGAGGGTACGATGCAGCCCTCCCAGTTCGAGATCCAGCGCGAGGCAGAGAACCTCCGCCAGCTCCGCCGTCGCACGAGCCAGCACGCAGGACCGGGCACCCCCACGCTCGATCCCGATCTCCCGACCCACAACTCCCTCGCGACGGCCGAGACGTGGACGGCGGCCGCGCCAGCCGCGGACGGCTACTACCCCGCCACCGCCAGCGGCTCCTCCTCCCACTCGCACGAGGACGACCAGGACGCCATCCTCTCCCCGCCCTCGGACGATCCGTCGAACCTGTTCTGGGTGCCCGCCCGCCTCCACCCGGAAATTGCCCCCTCCGAGTTCAGGCAGTTCCTGAAGGAGCATGCGCGCGTCAGCGTCGACGGCTCGACCGCCAACCTCTCACGCTCCAACTCGGCCGCCTCCACCTTCGCCCAGGGCGGGCTGGGGAGGAAGAAGTCGATGCTCCGCAAGGAGTACGACCCGACGACCGCGTCGGATAGCGACGATGACGCCGTCGTCCTCACCCGCCGCAACACGCGCTCCTACCAGGCCATGCCCCAGCTGACCATCAGCGACCTGCAGAAGATCGACGAGCTCGCGGACGAGGCCTCCCGGAGCAACGATCCCACCCAGCTGAGGAACATGATCAAACGCAGTCTGAGCATGAGCATGTCTCCCTCCCGTGCGTAGCCTTTGAATTCGTTTTGTTTTATTTTATGTTACAGTAAACTGATGGTGATATCTTAACCGCACTAGTTATCGATAAAATGGACGATCTGCCCGCGGGTGACGAGGCCGACGCTCCCATCCTCGTCCCCCCTCCCGGCCAAATCGTCCGACGCAACGCGCGCACCAAAATTCGCAAGCCCGGGCAGACGGCCGAGGGCGAGCACCGCTTCAACAGCCGCCGACGCGGCGGCCGCCAGCGCCGCCAGTCCGACGTCTCCTCCAGCGGCGAGCACGGCGAGTCGATCGACGGGCACGACTCGCCCTCGGGCCCCAAGCGCCCCTCGCTCTCGCACAGCACCGACGGCCTGGCCGACGACGTGGGCGCTATGCTGCCCGTCGTCCGCCCAGAGAGCATGACCAACGACCCCCACCGGCCCATCTCCTTCGGCGAGGTCTCCTCCATCTACGACGCCTACACGCAGGACGAGCCCGACGTGGACATGGAGGACATCATGGCGCACTACGCCGCGCAGCAGGCCGCGCTCTCCGCCCAGCTGGGCATCGTCCCCGTCCAGACGCCGGCGCCCGCCCAGCCTGAGCCCGAGCAGATCGCGCTCCCGCTCTCGCCGCCGCCTGTGCTCCACCACCCGCAGCCGCAGAGGCTGAACCCTCCCGAGCACGAGCAGATCGCGGTCTCGCGCACGCCCTCGCCCGACGCGCCCTCCGTCGACACCACGTTCGAGAGCGCCGTGCCGGCCAGACCTGCGTCGGCGCCACCCGAGCAGTTGCCTGCCACGCACGCCCAGCCGGCCTCACAGGCGCCCGTCCCTCCGCCGGCGCCTCCTTCCGCTCCCGCGACGCCCGCGCCCGTCCAACCCACACCAGTCCAACAACAGCAGCCGCAGAAGTCTCCCCCTAGCGCCGGCCAGAACAAGGAGAAGGAAAAGCCCAAGAAAGGCGGGCTCTTCGGCTGGGGCAAGGGCGGCGGGAAGGAGAAGGGCGGGAAGGAGAAGGACACCGGCTTCCTCGGCGGCCTCTTCGGCGGCAGCAAGAAGAAGGCAGAGGAGAGCGTCCCCATCGGTGCGGGCGTCGCCCAAGGTCGTGAGGCCGCGGCTGCGCTCTTGGGTGCGAGCAAGACCCGCCAGTACGCGCCGTCCCCGAGCCCACAGCCTGTGAACGGCTTGTACGCGAGGTATCCGATCCACGTCGAGCGCGCGATTTACCGATTGAGCCACATCAAGCTGGCGAACCCTCGCAGGCCGCTGTACGAGCAGGTGCTGATCAGCAACTTGATGTTCTGGTATCTCGGCGTCATCAACAAGACGCAAAGCAATTCGAACCTGCCAGCCAACGGCCAGCAACAGTCCGCCGCCAGCCCCGCGGTCACGGAAGACGGCGTGTTGGAGAACGCGCAGGAGCGCGAGGCGAAGGAGAAGGAGAAGCGGGAACGAGAGGAACGCGAACGCGCGGAGAAGGAGGCGCGGGACAAGGAGCGGCGCGAGCAGCAAGAAGCGCGGAGGGAGCAGCAGCAGCCCCGGCGCGGGACACTCACGAAGGCGCCCCCGCCTGGTGCGCCCCAGAATCGACGGACGGCGGAGATGCCGGTGCGCGGGCCGCAGTACGAGCGGCAGCACGCGGCGATCGACAGCGAGTACGGAGGCCGTGGAGGGGGTGGGGCCCCACCGCCTGGGCACGGGCGTGGACCACAAGGTGGGAGGGGAGGTGGCGCGCCTCCGCAACCTGTGCACATCCCATCTGTGGGCTACTACGGCGACGAGGGCGGACAGCGTCGTCCGCAGAGCGCGCCGCTTCCGCCAGGTGCGATGCCTCCAAGCGGCATGACTGGTGGCGGAGCGGGGATCGGCGCGGGAGGCGGACCAGGCGGGGAGTGGGGGTCAATGCAACAGCAGCAACAGCAACAGCGTCAGAGGACAATGTCATCCTCAGCCGCGGACGCGCCTCAGCCTCAGGTTGGAGGCGGATACGGAGCCGGTGCGGGGGGAGCGGGAGGTGGGTCGAGGTCGTCCAAGTCGCCTCCGCCGCGCGGACAGCCCGGCCAGAGGCACAACTCTGCCGCCCCGGAGCCGTGGCAGTATACCCCGAATGGGGGGCAGAAGCCTGGGAGGTCGCTGTCCGCGACGGCGGGTGGCGGCGGCGTCTCGCAACAACAACAACAGCCACACGCCAATGGTGGCATGGCAGGCAAAGGGCGCTCGCTCAGCGCGCACGCGACCGCGCCCGCCGGTGCGAACGGGAGGAGGGTGGCGAGCGAGGATGAGGACGTGCCATTGGCGATGTGGCAGCAGTCCCAGCGCCGGAGATGAGCGTCGTCACCAGGTTGTCCCTCCATTTATGCATACGCCCTGGTAGCTGGTTAGTTGGTTGGTCCGGTTCGCTCGCTGTAAGACATAATTCTCTCCGCTGCTCATCTTAACACTAGGTTTCATTTTGTTCTCGATCCCGTCCCCGACATCCATATTCAAATAGTACACTTTATTACGCCCGCTTTTCCTTCCTCTTTTTTTCACGGACGCTTTCGACGAAGATCCATCCTATGATCTCTCACTTAAACTTCGCATTTGCGTCTTCCGCTTTATTTTTCTGTTCCTATTCCTCTTTGTGTCGCACGATCGTTTCTCCGTCATTATAGCATTCAGTATTTACATCTTGTCTCACCCTACCCAGGATCAAACGTAAGTGGGAGGGATGTGGTGTACATGAACATAGATTCTAGGCTGGATGGTCCTCGCTGCCACTGCTGTGTGTAATGTTGTATAGAGAGTTTTCACAATTAACTATACCCGAGCTGTTCTGCTCGGCGTGTTCGCGTTAAGTCGGGCGACCGTGCTTAAATGAGGACCTTATCCCAATCGACGAAGATGACAGGCTTAGAGTATCCATCTATACGAGCGACGGTTACACAACGGGTTTTCGTGTACATGTACAGCAAAAACAATGCAAAGGAAAAAAAGAAGGGGAATGCGTGAATATCACGCTTCCCGGGTGGAGATCAACCAAACGCGCGGTCTTCGCCTCCAGTTCCCTCGCGCCCTCTCGACGTCTTCTTCTCCCACCTTCTCCAGCGCCTCGGGCCTAGTTCTGAGCGCGTCCGCCTGGGCCACCCCGTTCGCACCTGCTACACCTCTGCACTCGAGGCACTCGATCTTCCGCAGCTCCCAGTCGGCTGCACGCACGTCCGGCTCCATCTCGGCGAGGAAGACGTCGAGCTCTGATGGAAAGAGCTCTCGCCATAGAAGGAAGCAAGGACGGTGTCAGGGAGTGTGCTGGGGAGGACGAAATGGTAAGGAGTGGAGTGTGGGGAGTATATATTGTTTAGGAGGGCGATGACCGGTGGACGCACGTTGGGAGACGAGGCGTCGAATGTCGTCGTTGGCTTCCATAACCGCATCTAATTGACACTCTACGTTGCCCACCACCCTAGTGAGGGTGCTCCCACGCCGCAGTGCCGCAGCTGACGGCGAGGGTTTCTTGGTTAGCTCGGTTGGTGTCGTGGATGAGGGATTCAACCCAGCGCACGCGTAGCTCCGAAAGCACAAGCACGATGATTCCCAAAGGGGTGGTGCGCGTTCTTGTCCCTATCACGATTGGGGATGTGGGCAGATTAGGGGGACGAGGTGGGAGAGTTGATCATAGTGTCGTAGACGCGCGCGGGCGCTGAGATCGATGACTAACGCGAGCTTGCCCATTGATAGAAGGGGTGTGTGAGGGTAGTGTCGTGTTTATTGTCAGTTTCTGGGCCTTTCGTCTGCTTCTTCTCCGTCGCCTTCCGATATTCTGTGTCAGGGAAAGGGAGGGCATCGGAGTTGATGGCATTCGACCAGGAGAACTTGGCTCAGCACCCTCCATTGTGCGAGCGGCGAGCGGAGGGGTGGGCGGAAAGACAGAAGAGGTTATTTGCCTGTCTGCAACGTTGTTGGAGAAGGATAGAGACATAGAATTACTGATTAAGTGAACAACTCGAAAGGCGAGTGGTAAGAGTAAGCCTATTACACAACCGGGATCAAACTGCAATGAAGAGCCGACGAACGGGTGCGTTGAGTTTCAATCACTGTACTTCAAATATGAATATAGTAGCCTTCGTAATGATGCATAAATTTTTATCGTGCTCTTCTGACTCTGCAGCATGTTTATCAACTTCTTGCATAATGAAACCATCGCCTGAAATCTATGGAGTGAAGACAACCGCGGGGCGTTGTCATGACTCGGGCCCCCAAGCAGGCGAACCAAACTGAGCGCGTCAACCAGCGCCGCGCGCGCACCATCTTGTCAGAAGTTCCCGCCACTCACCACAGACACTTATGAGAGCACTGGATGAAGTCGGGGTCTCCTTTGGGCCCACCTCTACTGAGTCTCTGAATCCCCTTCGCATCGTACCTCAGCGGAACAAGACTTCGCCAAAAACAACCCAGCCTCCATCCCCAGACTAACCGCTCTCCACCTTAGCAGCCCTTGTGTGCTGAGCGTGCGGGTGGTCA
>JAZHGK010006750.1:0-40538 GCA_037855215.1 Waitea zeae | reverse complement strand
TTTTTTTTTTCATTCTCACCATCACCACTTCATTCTCACGATCGTACTGCACCTGGGCGTGTCTCGTGTGCTTTTACACTTTTGGGTAGCCGTTTTCAACTTCCAACTACGCGCAGAAGCCCCCTCCACCACCGCCAGCACAAGGTACTCCAGGCTCGGCACAACATCAGCCCTTCAATGCGCCACCTTTTGGGAACGATCGCAGCGGCCCACCCACAACAAGCCTTCCCGGATTTGCCAGTCCTACGCGAGGGCCTCCACCTCTTCCACCATCGGTGCCCGTCTCTCCACCGCCGGCAGGGTCCTCGCCATTGCCCCCACACTTGCATTCATCACAATGGCATCCCACCAGCACGAGCCCTATACCTGGGAGTAGGCCCTTATCGGCTTTCGGCCCTGGTTCCGGAGGTGCCTTCCCTCCGTCGGTCCTTCCGCAGGCCAACTTCCACAAACCGCCACCGCCGTTACCACCCCCCACTACGTCTCCAGCGCAAGCGCTGCGTCAGGTGAAAGATCGAGCGCCCTCTGCAGCGCCTAATTTGCTCGACGACGATGACGCATCAGCTGCTTTGACACAGCCGGGACCACCCAGACCGGACCCACAAGACATCGCGCCCGCGCGTCCACCGAACCCCGAACTGTTGGCGCTTCAGGCACGCGTGCATGAGAAACTCAGCGGGGAGCTTAACTCGTTGAGTCAGGCATTGGCAATTGACGCCGAGCGTCTGCGTGCACACCAGTCCGATCTTCTAGCGGGTGAGCCCGCAATTAGGGACGAGCGCGCGCGATTGGAGGCGGTCCGCGACGTCTGCCGCACAGTGGCCTCGCGTCTCAGAGCCGCGGTCGATCAGGCCGAGGCCGCGTCTGGAGAACTCAAACGCAAGGGCGATCCATCCGTGGACGAGCTCGTGTGCTCGACCTCGATTGTCCATAACCAGTGCGTCACAACCCCCCTTCGTTCCACGCTTATTGGCTCTCTCCTTGAGCAACCTTGTTTCATCCTTCGGGAGACTCTAGACTCGTTCACATCTGCTACACGTTCTCGGCCCTTGCTCGTCGCACTAAATCTGCCCATTGTCTAGGCTCTTCAATCTCGTTGCCGAGGATAACGCGATTGAAGATACAATCTACCATCTGCATCGCGCACTTAATTCTGGGCGAATCGATCTAGAGCGCTTCCTGCGGGTGAGTGCACCTTTCCCTCACGTGCGACTCTTCAACGTCTAGACTCTCATATTCTCTCGCGCGTGGTTGGCTTCAACAGACCACGCGGATCCTCGCTGAGGAACAGTTCATGAAACGTGCGCTCATCGAGCGTATTCGGACTGGGCTCAGTGGAAGCTCAATTGATGGCAGCTGACTGAACGGACAACGGACGTAGTACCCTCTTATTTACGACAGATAGGCGCAGAGAATTGTTGATATCGAACAAGTGGCGGCGGTGGTCGGTAAACTTGAAAGATGGGATGTTGTGGGACGCTTCGGTCCAGCCGCTTCTTATTCTCACATGTGAACACCTGCGCTGTGTGCCCTCCTCCCCCTTCATCCTTTCTGTACTAGCGATTGTGAGTGATAGCACGGTTTTTCGAAGATCGGCGGGTGAAAGAAAGCCGCTAGAAGCCATCCTATCGCCCATTAGCGCGATAGCCCTGGCTCACAATCACACGTGCAGCTTGTTTAAACATCACCCGTGAGGGCGGGTGGATGCCAACCTCCGAGAGAGGTTTGCCCCAGGCTCGTCGCGATCACCTGGTTCGTATTGGTTGCGACAATCCCCGCGTTCATTTTCCACTATGACGGACCGAAAGAAGGTCTCTGAGGAACCAAACCTAAGGGGAGACCCGGGCACGTTTAGGAGTCAGCCGAAGCCCCCCACCAAGATAAACATGGGCGTGAATACCCCCAAAAGGACACGTTTGATATCGTTGTCCTTTGTTGTTTCTTCATCTACGCGAACTCGTCGGACGATCGACGAGGAGTGTTCGAAGGAGCCTCGTAAGCCACCACCCTCTCTGATAATCTTCGGGGACGCGCAGCTTTGTGGGTCGAGACCGCGGAGAGACAGAAATTCCCTCTTTCTCTCTCTTAGGTGTTCCAGGCCCACTCTGGGGTTATCTCACCCTTGGGGACCTTTGGCCGTAAACCGATGGTGGCGATCAACCGGTGGGTCTCTTGTCAGTGGCGCTCTTGGTTGGCGTCACCACGCGATGCGGTCCCATAACGCCATATGTCTATTTTTCATGTCCAACACTCGGACTGAGCATGTGGCCTCCTACCTTCTCTTCTGTGCAGTTGTAGAGAAAGCGGGGAGCCGGCTCTGTGTGAATTCATGACAAATTCGGAAATGAGATATGGCAGGTTTGCGAAGGTTTTGTGTTCTAACGGGGTTGTCAAAATAACCCATTCACCCATGGTTTACCCTCGTCGATTTTTCTGAGCAGAAATCAGTTGCCGCACATGAACACTCCAACTCCCCGACAGCGATGTGCATATCAATCAATACCACATTCGGTTAACAAACAGAGGCGAAGAATTCACCAGCCCGATACTAAACAAAGGCACAGAGGCCATCAGTCCCACAACCCGATGGCTATAACTCCAAACGCAAGAAAAATAATCTGAAGATAACTATATATATATGAACCCTCTTATTAGTTTGCCATAGCAACAACGGCGTAGTATTAAGGGATGTCAGGTTCTGTCCGGGAGGGAAATCGCCGGTAGGGGTGATTCATTCGGGGGCTTCCAGCTGGTGGGACCCGGCGGTCCCAATCCACCGCCAGACCCGCATTTCGTCTCCACCGGGTAACTCCTCTAGGTTTGCGCGCACGTTTGCGTTTGCCTCAACCACTCGCTCAACACGGTCCCAGAGCTTTGCACGAGCCGATACCGAAGGTTCATCCTGCAAAACTAGGTCCCGCAGTTGAAGCGAGGACAAATATGGCGCGGTTGTGCGGACAGGATCCGTGTAGTGTGAGAGCTCCTGATTATGGAGGGCATCCAGGGCGAGCTGGGCGAGGCCAGCGACGCGCTTGTCCTGCGCACGCTTGGCCGTGCGTTTCCTTTTTCCGTAGATGGCGGCGATCAAAAACAAGAAAGCGGCTGAAACAAAGGATGCAGAAATGGCATGTGATCAAAACCGTCTGTTCGCCACAGGGTCAAGACAGGTAGCAGAACGTACTAAGAACTCTTGACCGCCACTGTTGCCAGGTCTCCCTTGCCTTCACTGTCAGGATGCAATTCCAACTCATGTCGGGCATGTCACGCGCCAAGTATTGGCGTCCTCTGCGAAAATTCGAGGGAGAAAATGGCGTAATCAATAAATCAATGGACGTTGGCAGGTGCCCGCGGCAGTCTTACTCGGTATCCTCTCCAGTGATAACGCCGCCCCATTGAGTGAGTTGCTGAACGGCTTCCATAAAAGTATCCTCAAATGTTCCGACCAAGTGTGGCTAGAATAAGGGGAAATTTTGATCAGCGTTCGATAGCCTGCAAAAAGTGTCAAGTTCAGCGGGTTCAATCACATACCGCCGTCTTCCGTTTCATGACGTCCTTGAGCGCGCCCAGTTCCATGCCCCACTTACGCGCTTCACCACCAGCGCTCTCCTCAATTCGGATTGAGTCGAACCGGCCCGAACACACACGGCGTCCCTTTTCCTGAGCGAGTAAAGAATCTACTGCTCTTCCGAGGGCACCAATATTACGCTTGCGCCTGAGGTCTTCGACACATCGAGGGGGGAACGCAACTGACCCAACACCTGGAAGGCCGTTGAGTGCAGTAAAAATAGCGTGCCACACATATTCAGATGGCGACGAAGCAGGGGAGTTGGAGCGAAGGTCTGAGGGTGGAGGTGGAAGGAAACCAAGGAGGGCGTGTGGTCGCAGCTGATAGCCAGTGTCACATGTGACTGTAAATTGCGAACATTTGGCATGGGGGGGGCAAGGTGTGCATTCTGTCGGAGGTGGGAGAGGGAGTATGGGTAATTTCGGACAGTCTGTCACTGCGACAAAGGTGATTTCTTCCACATTTGTAAGGCGCTCCAGATCAGCGGCGGTCGTATCAGGAAGTGCCAATGTTGTATTATGGCGATTGCACTCCTCGATTGTTTGCCATGTGATAATTCTGGACTCAACAGCATCGTTTGTCTTGGTTCCAGCGTCACAGAAACCAAGTTCGGCAGACTGGACCTGGCGATCATGAATTATGAGGGCCAACGAAGTTGTCAAAAGGAGGAAGAGAGTCCGCAGAATACTGCTGGTAATAGAGGTGCTTGGAGATGAGCGTCGAATTGCAACTGTCTGACCACCACCATCAGCAATACGCTTCATGACCGCAGCAGCGTACTGTGCGTCAGCGTCACTATCGTCTTGTTCTTCGTCTTCACTGAGCTCATCCTCAAGTTCGAGTTGACGATCCTCTCGTGTCTCC
Source organism: Waitea zeae (assembly GCA_037855215.1). NCBI lineage: Eukaryota > Fungi > Basidiomycota > Agaricomycetes > Corticiales > Corticiaceae > Waitea > Waitea zeae. Next base: position 36,109 of record JAZHGK010006750.1, on the reverse strand, counting down.
TCATCATAGTTATGTATGGCATACGTGGAAGGAGGTGGCGACTCCTGGGGAAGTGGGATCTCCTGTGATATGGGCTCGTCTTCTTCGATAACAACACTAGGGACGGCGACTGGAGAGCGATGGTGCTGAGGGGTAATTGCTGTGAGCGAGGGTTGAGTACTCAAAGCGCGTGCAAACAACCCAGAATGTCGTTGAGCCTCAGGGGTCAAGTCTGGAGCAAAGTCTGATTGTGGCGCCTGCCGGGAACTACGGCTGATCAGGGGCGAAGCCGGTGGTGTTGGCCTCTCGGGTGAGGGTGGTAGCTGAGGTGGTGCGGACATGGATTTTCGGCGCGGAGGAACCGATCGGGATACACTAGACCGGCGCGGCTGTCGTTTGGCTGGCGAACGACGGACCGGAGAATCTTCAGCACCCGACTGAAACACGTTATTGTCTTCCCAGCCGCTGTCTTCTGCGAATTGCTACTCGTGTCAAGTGGAGCGCATGATGATAAATAATGTCAGTGCGTTGTATTGGGAAACAAAATGCGCTTCGCTTGCTTACGTCGGATATTCGACGCGACTGGGTCCCAGCATCGGTGGACTGTAAAAATGTGGGACTTCTACTTAGCTCTAGAATCCTTACAATGAATGCAGATGAGCTTATGCTCACCGTCTTCTTGCTCCTGCTAACTTTGCGGACCGGCTGCTCCTCCTCTGGTTCACTTTCCTCTGCCAGCGTTGGCTGAACGGAGGTTCTTCTGCGAGAAGGCCCACCCAGGCTCGGTTGCACAGATGAACGTCGCCTCTTTGGCTACATGTGCGGCATGTTAATGCAAGTGCGCAACAAGTAATGAAAGGCACAAACAGGCTCCAAATGAGACGGCTGATCCTCTTCACTTCCCTGTGGTTCAATAGTAGGTTCACGAGAAGCACGCCTGGATGTTCTGCGTGAAGGAGGCTTGAAAAGAGAACAAAAGCTGTTAGATATTGACAGTTGATGTAATGGGCTCCTTTACACACTTTCTTGCTTAATGGTTTTCCGGTTACTCCATCTGTGATGCCATCATCACTTGCAATACTGTTGTCTTTCTGAAGCTTTGCCTTCTTGAATTTGGCAGAATTTGGTTTAATTTGTTCATTGAAAAGCGCCACGAGTTTGGGCTTGGTATACGGAGCGGGGAAGGCGACATTGTGATATCCAAAGACACCAAGCAATTGGTTAACAGTAAGGGTGCTAGGATCAAAATCCTCGTTAAGGTAGTTGCCTGCCGCAATGATTTGAGCGGCAGTCCAGCGTGAGGTCATGGTGGAGAAGTAGCAAGCTCGAAGGCTAAACACGCAGCGAAAACGCGCCCAACAACGCGTCGAATTCACGTGACTTGCAATTGTCTAAACTATTTTGAGTATCAATTAGATATGTACCATATACGTTCAGTTATAACATTGGCCACATCATGAAAATGTATAGCCGAGGAGTAGATGAACCGAAAGCCAGGCCTAAGTTTCAGCTTTGCACTTATTGAACGTGAGCGAAACAGCGCCGAAATGTGGAGTGACTTCGCCACTTTAGGAGGACCCCACCGTTGTGTCATTCCTCATCCAAACTTGGACACCTTAGGCCATGTCCTCTCGAAATCTGGGCAATCCAAATCGTACAATTTATAGGTGCTGTGAACAACTCTAGCCTATAGCATAATTCCAATGTGTAACAGGTGTGGTGATGTTTGTGCCCACAAGCGTGATCAATCGTCACCCCTCGGGTTTCGGACCGAAGTTGGTTGCCTATGAAGGCACCGCGAACGTCGGGCGTAGAGGACCGGACGCGCCGAACCAGCGTCCATGGAGCTACGGACCGATAACAAAATAACAACCACAGTCAGCATATCACGTCGTTCAACCGGTGTTAACGCCTCCAAATAGAAACAAAAACAAAGAATCACCATTGCGTTATAGTATGCCCAGGGGAAGAGATCCTGAATCACGGGTTGTGTCACTGGATAGGGCCTGCTAGACAAAGAACTATGACCCACCTTCTTTAAGTGATAGAATGCTCTGTCGATTTGGTATAGTGTAAAATGGCCACGAAACAGGGGAGGTGGAGGAATTGAGAGTCTAGATCGTACAACGAGCAAAAAGTTCTAGGCTATCTACGCACCTGTTCGGCTTCGCCTGGTCGATAAATGCGCCAAAGGATTCTTTAGGTTCTAGACCATACTTGAACTCGGCCAGTAGAAGTTGGCCGTAGCCGGTGAGCAACTACAATTCGGTAATTAGCTTCTTATCCGGAGAAAGAAGAACAATATTCTGATATAGATAGGTGCATTTCATGGCACCAACGATGCTCCAGAGGCCGTGAAAGTGTACATACCGGACAACTTGTATATCCGTCGTAGACGGCTGTAGATAACTTGCCAGTGTCGACGACTGAAAACAGATTTTCGGTCAACACAGGTGCTTGTGCAGTGATTGCGGCGGCGGTTTTGCTGGTGGGTAACGATGAACAGTCGCCGAGCGCCCATATATTCGAATACTTATTGTGTTGAAGAGTATCCTTATTGATGTCGGCCCATCCTACGGAATCTGCTAGCGGAGATCCTTTCATTACCTCAAGTGGACCCATAGGAGGTACAGCGTGGAGGCGGTCGTAGTCCTCTTCAACCGTAGATCCATCTAACTTCTTGAAGGTTGCCTTTCGGTTCTTGACATCGATCGAAGTGAGGTTGTGCTGGTAGAAGCCTCCAACTCCACGCTCAATACGGAGCTTCTCCAGCGCATCTGAGTATTTCTTCACACTGAATATTGTTGGCATGCCCGTGAAGAAGTCAATCTTGATGTTGTTTCGCCTGTGAGTTTGAGTATAGCGGTCCCAAGCCATCCACATGATCTTCTGAGGTGCTATAAACAAGGTAAGCAGTCAGCAAGGAGCACATGGATCGCTTCATGCGTAGTAGTAGCTCACCTCCAGCACATTTGACGATACCTGCCGGTTGAGTGAAAATAGCGCGACCCGATTTTAGACTCTCAATATCGCCCCAAACCTTGTCACAAGAATCATAGGAGTAAATGCTGGAAACTCCTGAAGTAGGGTCCGCAAGACCTTCACTGAGGCCTGGGATGCCGTTCCAATTAATTTGTAAACCAGTTGCAACAACTAGCGACTCGTATCCAATGACATTTCCTGTCGTGGTGGTGACGGTAGATTCCGAAGGTGTAAACGCTTTGACATTTTCAGGAATATAGGTCAAATGCGAGTCAATTAATGACCGGTTAGGCTTGCGAAACTCCTGCTTCGTCCTAAGACCAGCACCAACAAGTGTCCTGTAAAACATTATTAGACTGGTAATAATTCAAGTGATTTTATCAATGCCCAACTAACCATCCGGGCTACAAAGTATTCGGTCTCAGTGGTACAAACGACATCATAAAACCCCGAGAGTACTTGCCTGATAGTTATGGTATTCAGCTGCGTCGAGTATAGCAATGTCACCATCATTGAGGGCTTTTCCTGCTGCGTGAAAACGATTATATATCTGGTTGGCGATGGTGATGCCCGCGGAACCTGTGCATCAGAACGCAGCTGAGACAGGTGAAACTCGCTTATCAAAATGTATAAACGCACCCGCTCCAACTACCACCACTTTATATTTCTGTTTTGTTGCTGCCAAGCTAGCGTAGTGTGCACGTAAACTTGTACGCATTACATGGGGAGCCGTTTGACGAGCAATAAACATGCTGGTCCAAGTTAAAGAAATAAAGCAGAGTGTATATCCAAAGATCGTGACAAAGCCTTCAGCTGAGTCAAAGGCAGTAGTCGAGGTTCAACGAGAAGTTGCAGCTGAAAGTTTGTGCTTGCCCATTGCTGACAGTGTTGCTCAGGATGTTGCAATCCAGGCAATGCACGTGTTCTGCAGCGCCTAGTGGCAAACAGAAATTTCTGGACGAGCGCCTAATGTTTTCTTGCGTCACGCTCTGATGCTGACCACTTATCTTGTGCCACTGATAACCTTTGCAACTTCTTGATTTCGGAATCCCGCACTGTATCCGGTGCATACTCAAAATGGCTGATACTTGTTCAAACATTGATACGTAGCATCATTCGATGTTAAATTTGCAAAAAATAAAAATTGGACGAGAGTACATAAGAGCTTAAGTAAACCTGGGCCAGGAAGTATAGGCTAATGTTAAACGATTATGCCCTTTCAAGCTGGGCACAGCCAGAATCAAGTAAAAAAGGGTTGCTATTTATCATTCACTACAAAAGAGCCAGAGAAAAAAAATGCTGTCACTTATTGCTTACTATCAGATCGAAGTTGAACGTATCATGTTACAAAGATTTAGCGCTGATCTTCTCTCAACAAGCAGCGATATAAACACGCGACGGCTTTCGAAAGAACACAGAATCATTTATCCAAATACTAAAGGCACACAAGTATAGTCATAGATGCAATTGAGTAAGTTGAATGATAAAAGAATTGTATAATTGTAAGATGATTCAAATCATGCTTGACTATGATTAAGCATACTGCGTTTGTATCCTTACATGTTGTCATTATGAGCAAATGTAAGTACTTCCTGTTTATACTGAGCTTCGAAGCTTCAACGACCAAAAACTGCTATGGTTGGAGCGCCTTTCTCTTTTCCAGGAACTTCTACAACACATCTAACCTTTTCATGAGGTTCAAGTTTGAAAATTGTCCCATCGGCGCAAATAAACCGAGCCGCTTCATCATTCGAATCCTAAGCACAGACTATTTAGCATAGAACTGTACGAAAAATATGCTACGAAAGGCTTACCGGGATCCACTCCCATCCACCACAGCGAAAGTACTCTGCAGGCAAAGTATCATGCACATGCTGTTTCTCGAACGGGCCAATATCACCGGCTTGAGAGTACACGAAGTCAACGTGTTCGCCGCCTTTGTAAGCCCCACCGAGAATCGCTCCTACTTTACCGGCAAATTTGGAGCGCGCTTCCGGAGTTTCTGTGTTGAGAGACGGGTCGTTCAGCGGGCGTACAACAATTACATCGACGCTAGGTCCATTGGAGGGGAGCCGGGTCATGAGAGGCGTAATACAGAACTCTGGTTCCAGGCGATCAACACTGGGGCTTGAAAGGAAGTAGCTATAAGCTGATCCGGGCAAGGCGATTGCACCGCCACTCTCTTCGACAAAACCATCGTTCATTACTTCAAAGGCATTTTTCCCGGGAGAGTATCGTAGAACTTCAGGCGGGGATGGTGCTGGCAATGGAAAAAGCTGTACAGAAGCATGATACCAGCGAGTGATGTTCTCTAGAGCTGCAATTTTAAAGCGTTCGATTCCTGGATGTGATGCACGTAGTCTTTCTGAGTCATGTAGAATTGATGCATGAAGGGCGGCAGACGTTACGACGATGGATCGTACTGTTATTCTTGGTCTCCAAGCTGATGCTGCTATTGGAGGATTTGCCGAGCGAATGGGAACAACGGTGGTGGTAGTGACATCTATTGGCCGTGGACTGGCATCAGCGAGGTAGGAGTGAACAGATTGAAGCTTGTACGCAGGTGACTCGATATCACCGCCTGGAGTTCCAGCAAAGAGTGATGAGAAGAGTGCGTTGGCAGTGCCGGCAGGAACAATAATGAATTTGACGATGTATGGTTTACCATCGCTAGCTGGATTTTCGTACAAAGCATTAACGATCTCATGAATGGTTCCATCTCCGGAGACAACAGCAATATCTGCGCTGTGGGTGCTGTTTTTGGACAGAAACTGCAGTACTATCTCTCCTGCATGTCCTGGACGCTCGGTCTCAACAACAGCTGTCGGCGTGGCGCGTCCAGCTTTAAGCGCAGGTAGAATATGCTCGTCAACAAGGTTTTTTGCCGTGTGATTACCACAGACAGGATTGTAGATGAGCAACAAAGACATGAAGGATGACAGAAGCCGAGGTCCCAAGCTATCGTCAACGCTACGTTTAAGTGGTATCCGGGAGGTCGCTTTTTAGGGCCGAGAGAACGCGTCATCATTGCGGCGTTCATGAATGATTACACAAGTGCATGGTTCGCGAACCGGGTTAGACAGCTGACTTTCACCATCACAAGATTATATAATGCACTCGCGATTTGCCGCCATTGCATCCAGCAGACTATATACTAGGGCGATGTCATCCGCACCAACATTCAAGCCTTTTAATCTTGCGCTCGTGCAGTTAGGTCATGTCACTAGTGATAAGGCTAACAATCTCAAGCATGCTCGAGAGATGATTCTGAAGGCTGCTCGTGGGGAGGGTGCCCCGACCGGTATCAAGCCCCAACTCGTCGTCCTTCCTGTGAGCATCACGCAAATTTATGCTATTGTTTCGTGGATTAGATATGATGATAGGAATGTTTCAACTCTCCTTACGGGCATGTTCATTTCCCGGTGTACGCAGAGAAAATAGGCTTCACCGCTGGTCAAATCTATGATGTAGAGAAGAGCGAGAGTGAATCTGTAAAAATGCTTTCGTCTATCGCCAAGGAGGCTGGGATATGGCTTTTGGGAGGTGTGTACTAATTTACCAGATGGATCACTCGCAAACTGAAACGATTCAAAGGCTCAATTCCAGAGCGTAGTGAAGGGGAACACATCTACAACACTGCGATAGTGTTCTCTCCAGATGGTATGCACATCGAGTGATGACTGCAGGTGACCGCGCTGCTTGATTAGATATCTTACGTTGACGTTTCTCAGGCTCATTAGTAACGACTCACCGTAAAATCCATCTGTTTGATATTGACATTCCTGGAAAGATCACCTTTAAAGTGGGCTGGCACTACGAAAATCTATGATTCATGCGCGGGCTGATGATGCTATAGGAGAGTGAGACACTCACTGGTGGTAATCAGGTCAATTACTTCGATACTGATTTTGCCCGCATTGGGCTTGGAATTTGCTATGATATCCGCTTCCCTGAACTTGCTGCCATTTCTGCTCGTCGAGGTTCGTCATTTCATGTCGGTACGGTCGTAGTACCAATAACAATAATTTGCATCTGTTAAGGATGTCATGCCATTATCTATCCAGGGGCCTTCAATATGACGACAGGTCCACTTCATTGGGAGCTCCTGCAGCGTGCAAGGTATGGGCCAGATATCAGCATCAACAGCGTTGTCTCTAATCGATGTATACAGAGCTGTTGATAATCAAATATTCGTCTCGATGTGTAGCCCAGCGCGTGATATGACAGCAGGATATCATGCAGTGCGTTTCATCCTATAATTCCATTCCTGAGATATTCTCACCAATATTTTGTAGTGGGGACACTCGATGGTCATTGACCCAATGTGAGCCTTGTATGTTACACCAAGCTATTCTGTGCCTTACCTTATCAGGGGTTCTGTCTTGGCGGAGGCCGAAGAGAAAGAAACCATTGTATATGCGCACATTGGTATGTCTGTCTGTTTTAGCATCGAGCAATTACTCAAGGCCTTTGTTAGACCCAAAGGTTTTCACGGAAGCTCGTGCTGGAATTCCGGTAACGACGCAGCGTCGATTTGATGTCTATCCCGACGTGGGTGCATGAGGAATAAGGATTGTCCTGTAAATCCTTTACCACAGCGTCATTAAAAATTGCTTTTCTAAATTATTGGAGCAAAAAGCCTTTCGGAGAATGTGATACATGTTTCCAATAAAGGAAAAGGAAGTACTCTACAGATTGAAATGGGTAGTAATCATACTTTATTTAGCAGCAACCATGCCCTCGGCGGTGGCCTCAGCAGGTGCGAAAGTCGGGCGTGAGAAAGCCTTGGGCCCATACCAACGACCGTGAAGCTGTGGCTTAATCAGTATCTAACCCTTTGAAGGGAGGCTAGGATGGCTCACCATGTAGTCGAAGTAAGCCCGAGGGAAGATGTCCTTACTCAAGTGGTAGAAAAGCCTGTTTGGCTTTCCTTGCTCGAAGTACTTGCTGAAAGATTCCTTAGGCTGGAATCCGTACTTGAACTCGGTGAGCATGAGTTCTCCGTAGCCGGTAAGAAGCTGGTTCAAAAATGTTCATAAGCTAAAGAAGGTCGCAATGGACGCAAGAACGTACCGGGCAGCTGGTATAGCCATCGTATTGTGCCGATGAGAGTTTTCCAGTGTTAACGAAGTTGTAGAGGTTCTCCGTCAAGACTGGTGCCTGGGCAGTAATGGCGGCAGCAGTCCTGCTGGTAGGGAGGTTGGTACAGTCGCCAACAGCCCACACGTTGGAGAACTTGGAGTGCTGAAGAGTGTTGATGTTGAGGTCGACCCAGCCGTCCTTGTCAGCAAGCGCAGACTTCTTGATCACATCGAGAGGACCTTGAGGAGGAGACACGTGGAGGAGGGTGTAACCCTCGGTGACCTTTGAGCCGTCAGGCTTTGTGAAGGTTGCCTTGCGGTTGGCAACGTCAATCGACGTAAGATTGTGCTGGAAATAGCCGCCAATGCCACGCTGGATGCGCATATCGTTCAGGATATCGGAGTATTTCTTCACGCTAAACATTGTTGGCATGCCGTTGTAGAAGTCAACTTTGATGTCACCGCGACCGGTCTTCTTGTAGCGATCATGGGCCATCCACATGATCTTTTGAGGGGCTAATATAACTTGTGAGACAAGGTCTCCAACTCAAAGTGATATCGTTCATACCTCCAGGACACTTGACGACGCCTAGAGGCTGAGTGAAGATAGCTCGACCACCCTTGAGGGCATCCAGGTCACGCCACACCTTGTCTGCCGTTTCGTAGGAATAGATGCTAGAAATTCCAGAGGAAGCGTCAGCGAGACCTTCTTTAAGGCCTGAAACTTGACCCCAATTGATCTGAAGGCCGGTCGCCACAACCAATGACTCATAACCGATAGTACGGCCTGAGGTTGTGGTCACCGTCGACGACTCTGGGGTGAAAGCCTCTACGTTCTCCTTGATGTGAGAGAGATGGGACCCTATCAGGGAGTTAACGGGTCGACGCAGATCTTCCTTGTTCTTGAGGCCAGAGCCGACAAGAGTCCTATATGATCAGATATCAGCTCTGATTTGTAGGTACCCCAAGTAACGTTAACAAACCAGCCAGGCTACGTGTAAAGTCAGATTTGACGTTTGACAATAAAAAACAACAAGTCAACTAACCTGATAGTCATGAAATTCAGCGCCGGAAACAATGGCAATGTCGCCCTTGTTGAGGGCCTGGCCCGCCTCTTTGAACCGGTTGTAAATCTGATTAGCTACCGTGAGGCCTCCAGCACCTGAAAGGAAAGGAAATCATCAGAATCGCGTCTAACATATATTTCCGGAGAGGGTGCAGACCTGAACCAATCACAACCACTTTGTAATTATCCTTGGCAGCCGCAGTGCTTGCCCAACGAGCTAAAGGAAGGGCGGCCCTGGGAATCTGGCGAGTGGCGAGCATTTTAGTTGCTGAGAGAGGGGAAAGGGTATAGAAGGGGAAGAGGGTGGTAGAGTGAGGAGAGAGATCTCATAGCTGTTGCACTTTATACTGCGGAAATGAATGCTCGCTATTGGACTTCCCGTGATAGCGGTCAGTTGGGTTAGAGTAGCCGGGAATCTTCACTCGCGACCACGTATCGTGCCTATCCCGTTATCCGAAGATTCGACTTTAGATGGAACTATGTTACTAGAGCCGTGCAAATGCCTTTAGAGCTACGCGTCGGCTAGAAATCAGATTCTAGAACACAACAAAATGTCTTACTACTGCCTAGCCATTTCTGCCTGAATTTTCCTCATCTGCAGCATTCAGAGTGTAGTTTCAGTCCATTTGACGAGCACTCTGAACTGAATGGCTTGCCTAGAACCATGATGCACGTCACGGAGGATCCAATTGGAATGTGGTCGACGAGCATCTTTGTATAATTTACTAACTTGACGGAAGCGATCCGAAACCCGTCTATTCCAAATTGTAGGACCACAGTAAAAATGGGGCTGGCTATAATTCGTAGAAACATTCCAGTGATACCAAGCTCATTAGCCGGTGGCGACACATATGCAAGTGAAACAAGGTGCCCCGACTCCTGATCTGCTTGAAAGTTTAAGCGCATTGGCGAAAGCAGGAAAAGGAAAGAAGCTCGGTGCAAACACTGGGACTGGCAGTCAAACGGTTGGAAGCACCACGGAGTTAAGACGTCATCACCGCATCAACACGTGAACGAACGCAAGATGCTTATCTCCGGAAATCCAGAGTAATTCCAGATACTTTCTTATCTCCGTAAAAGACGTATCCAACGCTGACTGGATGGACCGGTTCCACGATGAATGAAGACATCATCTGCTACGAATAGCTGTATAAGCCCTGTGCTCTGTTCGCACATATGCCTGCCTCATTGGGACAATGGCAGAGGTGGAAGTGGGTATTGGCTTCGTGGTAAAGTATCAAATGATTGGTTCTCCAATGGGACAAATGATCCTATAGGGATTTAATTTGGAGAAGACGTCCATCTTCGAAAGCGTGGGTAATTACAACTTGACTGCGAACCATCCTATTATCTTACAGAACCATTGATACAAGGCAAGTAATTAGAAGATATGAACAAGGCACAAAAATGATGGACACTATAGAGAAAGATCCACTGTTCATAAAATAAATATGATTATTAACGCTAGATCAAATGGCTGAAGGGGCATGGTGCTTACCTTTGAAAAAACACCTGAAAATAACCAAATACCCAAAGCAATGACCACCGGGAAAAAAATTGAAGACAACAGAATCTTTGAAGTCAAAACTATGACGCCTACTAGATAACAGCTGTGTTGTCAGTTCGCAGTTTGCCTTCAGGCCTTTCCTTCTGGATTAGCTTTGCTTTCTCCAGCCCCACCCCCGCCCCCACCCCTACCCCTGCCTCTACCCCTGCCTCTACCCCCGCTTCTGCCTCTGCCACCACGAGTACCGCCGCGATTACCCCCACGACCCCGCAATTGCTCAGAGGAAGGTGGAATAGAGTCCTCTTCCTCTGCCCTTGTAGTTGCTTCTGCATCGGGTGCTACCTTCGGAGAAGAGGGAGCATCCTGAGTTGCAGGTGACAATGAGGCGGGTACATCGCCTGAGGGCTCAGTCATAGTCGGAGTTGAATGCGCTTCAGGTTTGCTCTCGTTGCCGGACTTCTTGCCCGTGTCCCACTCGCGAGCATTGAGCTTATTCATTTTACGCTGAGCATTTTGCTCCCGGGCTCGATTAACACCTTCTTGAACCTTTCGGTTCCGCTCTCGCTTAGCGGCTTCCACTGCTTGGACCTTCTTGAAAGCCTCTTCATCGGCTTTAATGTTCTGTTGGGTTGATTAAACCTTAGCATTGGCCGCAGTTATACCCGATGATTGTGAATACGTACAACTTGACGTTCTCGTATCTTGGCGTTCTGTTCTCGGATGCGAGCCATGCGCTCTGCCAGCGCGTCATCACTCAGCTTATCCTATAACACGCTCAAGTTGACAAATATGATAGAGATAAATAAATATATAACCTACTCGACTGGGCCCTCCAGTTTTGACCCGATCAGGATTAACGTATGGTTTCTCTTTCTTCGATCTAGATTCAGTGGGGGATGTGGGGACAGGTTCCGCATCTGTTGTGGCAGGAGGTTTGTCTTGTCTTGCTGGCTTGGCGGCAGATGTCGTTGCTGCAGATGTTGTTGCTGCAGATGTTTCTGCTGCAGAAGCAGCATCGGCAGCAGGCTCAGTTTTCTTGTTGGGCTCCGAGGGTGCACTTTGGGGTGCTTGAGCCTTATCGAAATCAAGGCCAAGAGAGTTTGCGGCCATAACGAGCATCAGATAGCTGGAGACCACGGCGGTGTTCCGCAAGCTGCAAATCGAACCATGGGTCCAGCCAGTACTGGTCCTGGCCTGGGTTCGGCAGGGCCCATTGTCACGTGACTTACTTAGATAACTTAACCCAAACGTTTGTGACCGGGCACGATCGTATCTTTCTCCATCCGATAACCATGTCCCTCTCTAACAAGCTTTCGATTACTGACCTTGATCTCAAGGGAAAGAGGGTTCTTATCCGTGTCGACTTCAATGTACCTCAGCAGGAGGGCAAAATTACCAACCCTGCAGTACGAGCGTGGTATTATGGATTACGTCACAGCTATTCATCTCTGCCTATCTTAGCGTATCGTTGCGGCTCTCCCAACCATCAAGTACGCTCTCGAAAATGGTGAGCCCTGGCTTTAGTATTTTTGCTGCACTTGCTAATATCATTTCAAGGTGCATCCAAGGTTGTCTTAATGTCCCACTTGGGTCGTCCCGATGGTAGGGAACTCCTTTTGATGCAAGCATACAGTGTAAAGATAATCGGAATTTGTAGGAAAGGTCGTTTCGAAGTACTCTCTCAAACCCGTCGCATCCGAGCTCGAGAAACAGCTTTCCAAACCTGTCATATTCGCTAACGACTGTGTGGGACCTGAAGTTGAGAAGACCGTGGCTGAGGCTCCTGAAGGCTCTATCATCCTTCTTGAGAACCTCCGCTTCCACATCGAAGAGGAAGGATCCGTCAAGGATAAGGAGGGTAACAAGACCAAAGCCGATCCGGCTAAGGTCGAGGAGTTCCGTCAGGGCCTCACCAAGCTTGGCGATGTATACGTCAACGATGCGTTCGGTACTGCTCATCGGGCTCACTCTAGTATGGTCGGCGTGAAGCTACCTCAGCGCGCGTCGGGTTTCCTTGTCAAGAAAGAATTGGAATTCTTTGCCAAGGCACTTGAGAACCCTGAGCGTCCATTCCTCGCTATTCTCGGTGGTGCCAAGGTTTCTGATAAGATCCAGCTCATCGAAAACATGCTCGACAAGGTGAGATTTATGCCTCTAAACGAGATAGCTACTATTTTACAAATGCAAAATACAGGTTGATCTTCTCATCATTGGTGGTGGTATGGCTTTTACCTTCAAGAAGGTTCTTGATGGAATGAAGGCGCGTTTGTTACATTATACTCGCCAGAAAATCAAGCTTATAGTTGTTTTATACCAGATTGGAGAATCTCTCTTTGACAAAGCGGGTGCAGAAAAGGTGGAAGGTCTCGTTAAGAAGGCAAAAGACCGTGGCGTCAAGATTGTCTTCCCTGTTGACTTTGTGACTGCTGACAAGTTCGACAAAAACGCTCAGGTAAGGAACACATAATACGTATGATTCGTTACTCACGTTTTGGGCACAGACTGGGGCCGCCACCGATTCAGAGGGAATTCCTGACGGGTGGATGGGTCTCGACGCTGGCCCTAAGAGTCGCGAACTCTTCCGTGAGACTGTGCTTGAGGCAAAGACTATACTATGGAATGGGTAAGAATTAATTGCCACGCTTCGTAACTGTACTCAGAGCTTGTTCCAGTCCACCAGGAGTCTTTGAGTTTGAAAACTTTGCTGGAGGATCTAAGGCCCTTCTTGATGCGACTGTTGAAGCTACTAAGAACGGTGCTACGGTAATCGTTGGCGGTGGTGATACCGCGACCGTCGCTGCCAATTATGGTGCCGAAGATAAACTCAGCCATGTCAGTACCGGTGGTGGCGCAAGTCTCGAACTTCTTGAGGGCAAGGTTGGTACCTTACTTTCCGGTTTTTATATAGATCTGACGCCGGACTATGAACAATAGACTCTCCCTGGAGTTGCTGAGCTGTCCAGCAAATGACTAGCTGAGAAACGTGCAGTATTGTAAACAAACATGTACAGTATTGGTCATAGGTAGCCCTCGATAGGTTCTAAGTATGATGTGATGACCTTCTCCCAATATATAGTAACATATAGCGTACTGAGGGGTCTTGTTTTCTACCTTATAGTTTCACTGCATATAGAAATCCATCCCATCCTTTCTCACCTACTGTGGAAGTTGTGATCGCATCTACTTCAGGATCCTGCTGAATTGCTTTCAATAACCTGCGTGCGCCTTCACAGGTTTTTTCGTCGTTGTTTTCGATGGAAACAAGGCCTTCGCGAACGATGTTGTCAACAATCTGCCTCAGTATACGTCAGCCGATATAAACTCAAAGCATGGGATTATACGTACGATCACTCCGCCCTTGCGTACCAATCGCTTGGCCTCGTAGAAGTAAAACATGTTGGACTCTTTGTCCGCGTCAATAAACGCAAGGTCAATGGGTTGAGCTGGGTTGAAGTTGGGAAGAGTCTCAGTCGCACTACCAACTATAACCCCTGCGTTGTCGATGCCCGCGATTTTGAGGTTAGCCCGCGCAACTTGGGCATGCCTTTCGCTGATCTCGAAAGTCGTAACGTAGCCTCCCTTGGGCCGAACTGCACGAGCGAGCCAGATCGTCGAGTAACTAAAACAGAGTTAAATTGAATGAAGTTAATCGCGAGAAGGAAAGAAATGTACTAACCCTCCGAGGGTTCCAACTTCAATTACATTCTTCGCACTAATTGATCGTGCAACTAATCCAAGAAACTTGCCTTGGGCAGTGGTCACTGCTATATTGGGCAGCCCTTCAGCGGTACTGTTTGCAATAACAGCATCGAGAGTCGAATCTTGACGGACGAGGAGTGAGTTATGATAAACTTCGGAGCGTGTCCAATCTTCAATGCTCATGCTGGGGGGAGCTTGCAGAAAATATATGAGGGTTAGGGATTGGGTGGGGGCGCCGTGAGTCCTGTGTCTCGCAATTACTGTTCTTTTATGGCAGACCGACAAAGATGTTGACTTTCCTCGCCTTTCTTGAATCGACAACCAATTCCATTCAATCCGCCTTGAATATTTTTGCATCATGGCGCATCAGGAAAACAGTACCTTGCGAATCACCGCAGGAAGATGCCAGTTTAGAGGCAAATAATATAATGAGCTTGGATTGATCGGCGTTGTTTGGTAAACGATTTTTTTGCCTGATGCTGCAGTCTTATTAGGTCACAGGGCGAGGATAATTATAGAAGGAAGCTCGCCTAGCTGTGCTTCATGCGGCCATCAACTTTAGATGGCCAGTCGTCGTCTGGGAGCGTCGTACATAAGCTCGTTCTGAACTGTGGCTAGCCACAAACAAACCAGACTCTGATCTGGGAACACGGATAGTTGCTGCATACGAGGTCGAGATTAAAGAGCCTTCTGAAGCTGCGCCAGGTATGTACTAAGATGAGGCAAACAAGTATTGATGCTGTAGCCGAACTCGCTAGCTTCAGGGATTGTATGAGATCAGGGGACCAGCCGTTCGACGAGCAAATGCATTTGAGTAACTTCGCATTGTGATAAGTGACAACACTCAAATAAGCGTGATAAGTAACGCGGAGACGGCAATGAGGATAGCCCTCCGCCTTCAGAACCCAAAAATAGCGTCGATATCGTCTAGTTTGGCCTTCTTCGGCTTTTTTTTCTGTTTTGTGTTGACCCTCTCAGTACCGGACAGGCCATGCTTTACTGTTACATGCATATCGGGGTTTTTGGGGGCTTTAAATAGCACAGAAGCTGTGGAGTCTGGACACAATAAGCCACCATGAGGTAACATGCTAACTGAAGCGTCCACTCACTCGTTTCGACGGTTTTACCTTCTATGGTCGATAGAGCTGGATGCAAAAAATGATTTGCCTCAAGATGAATAACCTCATCAGGGTTTTCGTAAGACGGATAGGTTGGCGCCACAGAAGGGCCGGTAAACAACTCTTCCTCAAATAAGGCTGTTTGTCCGGTTGGCAGGTCACTTCGTGTGACAATATCTCCGATATCCTCTGCCAAAAGAGGTGGCTGCGGATCAAGCCTTGGTTGTTTTTCTTCACTATTTGGGCTAAAGCGCAGTGGGGGTACTTGAACATTATGGTCGGGCTACTCTATCTGTCAAATAGGAAGTCTGTACTATTTTGCAAGGACGCACATAGAGCAAGGGCAGGAGAGATGAGACAATATGGCCAAGCTCCCTTAGCAATGGGTGAAGGAGAGTTGCGATTGTGTGTAACCGCGACACTATAGCGATGAGTGTCAACATAAGTTGAGCAAAATACCCTGACTGCATTGCCAAAGTGAATGAACTAACAAGTGGTCAGTCGAGTTCGTTGAGCTCATAGATTGTATGCATTTGCTTTACCAGTATGCAGTACACAGGCGGTCTAGGAACTGTGTGGTCACACGTACGTTAAGCTATGTCGATTCGAGGCGCTGGTAGTTCCATACTTTTGTGATGAGGTGGTGTGTGTCATGGATGGTTCGAAGGCACAGTACAAGATAGCGTAAATTGGGGTAATGTGTCCAAGAACCCTTGAGTGCCTTAGATCTGAAATTCTGATTGGTTTCGTCGCATGTGGTTAGCTCTTTGTGCTTACGAGGCAGACCCCGATTCGGTATAGAATGCCGACCGCAGGTTATCCAATAGGGTGGCCAGCTTCATTGTAACCAGCCGCGCACCAAATCTCCGAAGCTCAGAGACACGCCGCCAAAATAGCGCTGAGTGATGTTGATTTTTGCCTTTGTAATACAGCCTCTCCAATATCTGAAACTCATCAGACAAAGGGGATGAGAGTGATTGAAAGTTCCGCAGGCTCCTCTTGAGTGACTTTAGACATGGGTCAATGGCGGATGAAGTAGACGTGTTCAAATTGCTCCTGTTGTTGTTTTTGGAGCCGAGAAGAGTAGGCTTTCGTCTCATCGTATATTGGGTCTTAGATATGCGAGCTGTCGAGAACTCCTGGTCTGTGCTTGTGCGAATGCAGGAGAAAAAAGCGTCGGAGGACCAGGGTCTCCGGCAGTCCGTGTAAGTGATCCGCGCGAAAAAAAGACGACTCGTAGTCGCAGTGCACTTTCTCCGCAACCAGAACAAGCTGCCACACGGCCGTGCTTTCTAACACTCAAAACTTACTCTGTCAGATAATCAGATTTGGTTTCTTACACCAAACGCTTTGTCTTAGTATTTGTACTCTAGTCAACAGCACAAACGCTTTACGTGATGGGTCGAGGCATCCTTCTTACTGCCAACTTGCCTCAGCTCCAAAATCTCATCAAGCGCGACCCAGCCGGATACAAGGAGGAGTTCTTGCAACAATGGAATCACTATAACTCTATCCGGGAGATATATCATATAAATCCTGATGAACAGGCACAGCACTTTCGAGAGTTAGTTGCGTTTATATCACAGGTGTGTACTCTTCTGGCTTTTGTGGTAAAAAAACCATTTCAGTTGCTCAGATAAACATCAAGGTCGCGCCTTGCTACCCCAAAGAGACCGCTATGTTCCCTTCTCAACTATCGACACTGCTTCTCGACAATTATGGCTCGCTTTCCGCTGACACCAGGAAGACGCTCGTCCAAAATCTCGTTATGCTAAGGAATAAGAACGTTATGACATCCATTGAGTACGTTTTCCGAGTTACCGACCAAAATTATTTAGCTTACACATAACATGCAGGCTACTCAAAACGCTATTCCCTCTCCTACCAAAGACTACATCCTCCTCATTGCGTTCGTTCATCAGGAGAACAATCCTCTCCGACATCAGAACAGCGAACCAGCGCGCGAAGAACCACAGGCTAAATCGAGCTGTGCAGGCCATGCTATTCAACATGGTTGAGCGTGGGATGGAGGGTGAGGTCGTTGGCGACAAGGGCAAGCTCAGGGTAAATCCTGTGGCTAATCCCGATGGTATGGCCAAGCATGGCGAGGAATCCATGTGGGCTGTGGTGCTCACGAAGGAGCTGTGGAAGAAGGGTGTTTGGTACGTTGTTCAGTATTATATAGTTTTGTCCACTGATCTTTGCCAGGGTTGATGCTAAGCCTGTCTCTATTATGGCTCTTGGGTGCTTTCACCCAGTAACTAAAGTACAAAGCGCGTCCCTTCACTTCTTCCTTGGTAGTGACGAAGAACAAGATGATAGTGATGACGAAGAAGAAGACGTAAGTAGTCTCTCAGGTTGTTTAGTTGTGCTAGCCTTATATCTTTTACAGACACCAGACGTCAAGGAATTGCTTCATCGTCGTGGGATTAACAAAAAGACCCGAAGTGGAGACAAGAAGTTGGCAAAAAACATGAAAGCGATAAAAAAGGTGAGTCTATTGGATGATCATGTTCAACACATTTTATTCATTAAAATCACAGAAACAAAAGAAGAAGGATGATTCGCATGCTCCTAACTTTCCCGCATTGCAGCTACTCAATGATCCACAGACTTTCTCAGAAAAGCTCTATGATCTACTTAATCGCTACGACAAGCGCTTCTCTCTTGACCACAAAATCCTTATCATGCAGCTTCTTTCACGTGTCATGGGCTCTCACAAACTCTGCGTTCTCGGCTTTTATACTTACATTGTCAAATACCTCACCTACCATCAACTCCGTGTGCCATCTATTCTTGTTGCGCTAGCGCAGTCCGTGCATGAGCTCACACCGCCAGACGCACTCATCCCTGTCATCCGCAAGATTGCTCACGAGTTTGTACACCCTGGAGTGGGAGCGGAAGTCATCGCCGCTGGTTTGAATGCAATTCGCGAGGTCTGTCATCGGCAACCATGGGCGATGGAAGAGGATCTCTTGGGCGACTTGATTGAGTACCGCAAGAGCAGGGACAAGACGGTGACCGCAGCCGCGCGTGGCCTCTTGCAACTTTATCGTGAGGTTAACCCAGGGATGCTCAAGCGTAGAGAGCGTGGCAAAGAGGCGAGCATGGGTATTGCTGTTGGAAACAAGCCCTTGGCATTTGGACATAGCATGGACGCCGCGGTAGATATTGAGGGTCTCGCGGTAAGCTCAAGCACTAAACACATTAGATATAGCAACTTATTTCCGTCGTCGCAGCTCCTTGAGGACCATCTATCAAAACTCCGGGCCGAGGAAGGTATTGAAACATTGGCAGAAGACGATGACCAAGCCGCTTGGGAAGGCTGGGATGTGGAGTCGGACTCATCGGACTCAGATTCTGAGCCCTGGATAGATGTCAGCTCAGATAGTGATCACGATTTGGATATCAGCGATAGTGAAAGTGAAGGAGGCGTACTAAAAAGCAGCGCCAAGAAGAAGGCAGCGGAAAAGGACGAAGGAGCCCCTATGGAGGTCGATACCGCTGTGGAGCCCGTGCCTAGTCGCGTCTCGACCTTAGCCACTACAAAGGTGTGGCCAGTCGCAAACAAAGCGTGACTATCAGATTAATCTTTTGCTTAGATCCTCACTCCGGCCGACTTTGCCCTCCTGAACGAACTCAAGATACAGGCTGCTACCAAGGCCGTTGAAGCAGGCGGAGGTTCTGCTACGAAGCGAAAGCTGGCGGCCCTTGAAGCCGAAAAGAAGGCACGGTCACAGTCAGGTAATGCTGAAGAGTCCTTTATTTCTGAGAATGACATTCTTGGACCACGCAAGAAGGCGAAAGCAACGTACGAAGAGCGCATGGAGTCTATCGAAAAAGGTCGCGAGGGCCGAGAGAAGTTCGGCTCGCGCAAGGGCAAGAAGAACAAGGCAAATCCCAGCAGCTCCACTAACAAGGAGAAGGCGCGCAACAAGCCACTCATGATGATCCTCGCTAGTGGTGCTGTCAGAAGCAAAAAGAAGGCATCTCTACGTGAAAAGCAGCAAAAGCTGCGGGCTCACATCGATCGCGCGAAAAAGTCTTATCATTAATTGTTCTTTTTCCTACGATGAAGCTGTATCAGCAGCTTTTGGTTGAGTCTGCCTTTACAACGTCCCGTCTTTTAACTTTACAGCCATGTCAAAGCCGGTAGCTATATGCTGCAGACGAGCATCAACTGTAAAGCCCTGTAGATTATATCAGTATTTGTTTGGAGCTGACTTCCAATATCAAACCTTCTCGTTGTAAGCTGTTTGGAAACCGTTGGTGTGAGCAACGACTTGTGACAAAAAAAAACATGTAAAAAAATAAACACCTTTAAGTTCATCACTGAGTTCGTCAAGCGGAACAACGCGCTTTACGATGTGCTCTCCGGCATCAAGCTGCTGTGCGGGTGTCTCAAGCTCTCCTTCAAATACAACAGAGACGGTTACAAGCTTCATGTTAGCGGTGGTCATACCTATGAAGCTGTTATTTGGCGTGAAACTGTACTTAGAGGTGTTCAGTTACCTGGGTCTGAGACGATGACCGGAGTGGATTCGATAACGCTTTCAGCATGGAACCCCTACTTGTTGGTCAGTTATAGTGAAACGGTTATAGGTCGCTAACGTGCCGTTTCCTCCGTCAGCTCGCGAACAGCGGCGTCCTCTGGGCTCTCCCCTTCGTCAACGAGCCCTACACAGCGTCAAGTTTAATTCATAAACATGGTGGATATCCACAGACCTGCTGGGAGCTCTGTATAGAAATCAAAGACGTTAGTGAGAGATTGTCAATATCCGGTTTAGCAACCAACCAATGCAACTTGCTCCTACGGGCGGCCGGAACTGTTCTATGACGACCGTACTCGGCTTAAACGCGTTTGATTTGGATCTGATGATAGCTAAGATGGCTACAGCTGCTCAACAGAACGGGTATTTAGTGGAGACTATAGAGTGAGTGAGCTGGTAATATTGGCACCTACCATCAACGCCAGCTTTGCTACGAGTCGTGCGTTCCGCTGCCTCCCAAACGCGCTGTTTCCCTTCTTGATCTTGCCAGTGAATCTTCTTCAGGGTAATCCATCTGTGTACATTCAATAAGGACCGGAAGTCGCCGATAGCACAAAACGTTGTACTTGGCCTCAGAAATGGGCAAGTCTTCTCTCGACAAGATTTTGGGTTCGCTCATTCTGGAGATCGGATGAGGAAAAACTAGAGTCGAAGCTAAACAACGAGCAGCGTGAAAGCTGCGGCCAGTAGTTGGCACCCGAAGAGGACGAAGAAGGTAAGCAAGCATCAGTGATGTCACTTATTTGGCCGTGTCCCGTAATAAGGCACCACAACATGGGAGTAGTGAGAGCAAAAAAACAACTACATTAGACCGTATTACACTACATTTATGTACAACTCTAAGAAAAAAATCACACAGAAAGCAATACACGTTCCTACTTCATACATCCTCCAACCCCTTCATAGTACTGTACCAACCCAAGGCATCGTCCTCTACTGGTGTCCCCGGAACAGTGACTGGTGTTGTGTGGCCCGGGGTTTCGGTAAGCCATGCGGCAGAGCCAAATAGCTCGCGGCTCAGCGTCAGCAATTCTTCCATATTGTCGATAAGGTCTCTCAGAACCTCGCTCTCGGCAAAAGCATACACAAGAGACAGGCCGATAGCCTTTTTGTCGCGTTCTCTGGCGTCGCGGATATGTTCCGTCACTGCTGTTTGCAAGTTGTTGAACGCGTGTCGAGCCGAAGGAATAAATTGGGGAAGTGGTTGACGCAAACGGAAGGCATTTTCGCAGGCATAATATGCCATACATACGCAGGACATCTGCCACGGAACATGAGTGGGGTGTTCTAAAGGAAAATAGGGGTTGAAACTTACGAGCTCTCTACGTTCTCGGAAGACATCCGTTACGGCTTCCTTCCGAGGGATGTGTTCTCTGACTTTGCGTATGCCAGTCAGCAAGTCCAAGTTCTTTTGTAACGCTAAAACCATGCGTTGATAGTGTCGGATGGGTTTCTGTCGAGCAGATTCATGTAAGTACACGCTTCGAAGAAAACAAAGCTGAGCGTACCGGAAGCAAGCTAACTTCATCGTTCATCGCCACCAAAAGCAATGACATGCGGTGAAGAGTGCCTCGGATTCTAACCTCCAGCTTCCAAGTCTTTCGACGATTATGAGGCAATCTTAAATAGCCACTACGGATGGTATCCCTTGATCAATTTTGTTAGCTTTTGCTATCCATTTCGAACATTTATGACACATACTTGCTTAGATTCATGTACATCTCGCTGCAACATCCTTGTCAGTTCACGAATAAAGTATTTGGCGAGGTGCATTACTTTAGTAGTTTCAACGTTACTCCGGCACTGTTCAGATACATCACGCGACAGTGTCGTGGAAAGACGAATCCATTCATCAACAAGGCTGCGATGATTCCTGCTCCGATTAAGAGGCCTCGGTCAACAGCGATGGCTGCATTTACAAGTACAAATCAATCACAGCTGGAAGCAATCAAATTGAACAATGACTGGCTTACTGATGACAGACCGGCCGTGCTCCAGGTTGACGTATTGCAGAAGGGCGACAGGTGGGAGAGTTATGGCACTAACATAGTATGTCTCTCAATTCAAGCACTTTTCGTTTGAAGCTGACAAGACGACGTACGCGACGATGCCAAGCGGGGGTATCCTTGTTTTGAGAACGAGCCAAGTAACCGGTATGTCAGACAGCTGAAACAGCGTCAGAGCTTGCAAAAGGTAATTTTTGTGGGCACCCACAGTTATGAGAGCAACGAGACCGTATGGGTTTCGTCTACAGATCAGCCAAGTGATATATGCGTAAAGGGCACCGGATATGGTCCCAGACTGCAACCAAAACCAAGGTCAATCAGCGAAAAAGGATTATACAAGGTATTTCTTATTTCCAACGTACCAAGCGCAAATAACCGGCACGCCACGTCGCTCCGGTGTTGGTTTCGAGGATCCACATGTATGAGATAACCATCCATTGACCATGGGTGTGGTCAAACCACTTCTGGCCTGTGGGGTAGCGCAAATGAGCCCGAGCCGGAGGATGTCTGTCAGTGGCGAGGCTTACTTGGAGAATCGTGAGCCATAAACGCCGGCAGACTCAGCGCCACGATCCCGAACGCGTTCTTCAGGGCGTGCTGGAAATGGCTGGAGTGCTGCATCGCCCGCAGCGCCTTGGACAGATTCAGCCTCAGCCGCATCAGGATCCGGGAGGACCAGCCCCGGTGGATCCAGTACGGGACGTGGTTGAGCGACAGCTCTCCCTTCGCCGGACGCTTCCGCGTGTCCAAGTTGAGCGTGTACGCGTCCAGTCCGTCGGAAACGATCCGCTCGCGGTACCCGCGCGCGTCGTACTCGGTCTCCGCCATGCCTTGGTGCGCCTCCGCCGTCGACAGGTCGTTGTCCGTCTCCGGTATGTCTTCGTCGGCCTTGTTGAGGAGCGCGGACGGGTCGTCGAGCACGTAGTTGCTGGGCGGCGCGCCGAGCCAGGCGCTGGAGAAGTGCGGGAGCCAGAGCTTGGCGCGCGAGTTGGCGAACATGACGGTGAGACGGTGCGAGACGGCCAACGCTTGACGCATCTCGTGTGCCATCTGTATGCGTGTTGTGAGCAAGGGCTTCGGCAGGACCGGAGGAAAACGACGCGCACCTGGAGCAGCGAAGCCATAAACAAGCACATGTCAAACAGATCCCTCGACAGGACGACCTCCCCCTGCCCTTCCTCCCGCTGCTGCACGTCGATCTCGTCCGCGATCGTGCTGAGCTGGAGCCTCGCCACCGTCTGCGCGTGCTGGAGCTTCTGCAAGGCGGCGTTGATGACCTGGATGTCCATGGGCGCCGGGTGCCAGACGAGGGAGGAGTGCTGGTAGCCGGCGCGCACGGCCTGCTCGGTGACGTCCATCGCGTTCAGGATGGCCGCGCCGAGGTCGCGCACGGGCTCGCGGAAGGCGGTCGTCGTCGCGTTGTCGGACCGGGCGGCTTCGGAGGCGACGACGCGGTCGAAGGACATGCCCCACGCGAGCTCACGCCGGATGGACTCTACGATGCCGATGAGGGGTCGGACGGTTTTGACTGAGCGGGGGAGCGGGAGGTGCTGTCAGACGACGTGGGGGGAGGGATGCGAGGGTCGTTCGTGCTCACTGCTTAAGCGTCCCAGACGCAGTTCGAAGGACACTTGCTGGTAGCTGGCGTTCAGCGCGACGGACTGTCTCAGCAGCGCGGACTGAGCCGACTCGTGGTTGTACGGTCCTGCGGGTTGCTCGTTGGCGGCACGGGCGAGGACGTACTCGAGCGAGTGGCGCATGGTGCCGAACACCGTCGCCATGTCCTGCGCGAAGCGAGCGGAGGACCACTCGAGGATGAGCATGCTGCACACCAGGGGGATGACGGCGGCGCAGAGGACGATCCAGAGGTAGTTCCCGGCGACGGGGAGCACTTTCTGGTGGGCTTCATGGGTGAGCTTCGGATCGCACAGACGGCTGAGGTGGGTGGACGACTGACTGAACGGAGGCCGATGTTGTCGGTCATCATGAAGATCGAGACGAACAACGTGATTCGCATGGAAAGGCCCAGCCTCGGCAACTTGCTTTTCAGCCATCCCGCTAGCGCAATGCACGTCCGAGTCAGGAACTGAATTAGCTTTTTTGTCTCGCCTCGCTCACCAAGAAAGGCCACGATGGTCAAGAAGATGGCGGGTATTGCGCGGGAAGCGGGCGAGTCGTATTCGAGCAGGGAGGAAAAGTACAGGGCGAGGGCGGACACCCCGATGCCCGTCAGGGCGCCCGCGATGTTGAGGACGGTGATTTCGAGCTGCTGGGCGAGATCTCCTTGGACGGAAAAGACGAGCTCCTTGATTGTCAAGACGAGGAATGCAGTCGGACCTGTGATGGTTTTTTTTTTTTTTTGTGGCAAACAAATTTTACAGTTTCAGAGGAAGGAGGGAGAAGCGAGTGGCTGAAGACGGAGGAAACACACCTCCGAGACGTGAGAACGGCCTTATGACGACGACGGTGCAGCAGACGAAAGTGGACAGTATCCTGGCGAGGACGCGCCTGGTGAAGAGCCAGGAGATGCAAGACGGTGCCTGCATGGCCAGCAGGAGGGGCTATCCGAGGGAGGAGGTCTCAGGAGGAGGGGAAAGAAAGCGGGGGAGAACGACATGTCTGTCCTTCGGGTCTATGTACGGGTGCGTCGGAGGAGGCTCGGGACGGGTCGAGGGCCGAAAAGGGCGAAATGAAGCTGGCCCCTCCCCCCACCTCTCCTTGGCTCCAAGCCGGACCATCATAGATTCGTTAGGAGATGATTATGGCTATCACTTGATTCCGTATATGCGCATCTGCGCGAGGGTAGCTACAAGCCCGTTGTTTGTGAAAGGAGAGAAAGGAAGAGCAGTCGTGTGTATGCGATGAGTCGAGATAAAGACTTGTGGTCGCGGTGAGAGAGAACCAGAGCGTGGGGGTCGTCCTTTCCCGTTTCCAGGGCTGATCTCTCTTCGAACCCCCCCGCGCGGCTTTGAAGGTGCGGCTGCCAACCTGCCACGCCTCGTTGCCCTCCTCCGTCCTTTCCTCTTCTTCTCTCTCTCTCAACCCGGTCGGACCACCACCGCCCTCATCGCCACGCGCGCACCCACCGACCTCTCCATCCCGCATATACCCACCCCGCTGTAATCTCTCCTCCCTCTCTCTCTCTCTCCCCCCCCTAACGCTTCCAAAAGCTCTTGCGCTCACGGCTGGACCATGGCGGAGAATGTGTACAGCAAAGGCACGCGCGTCTGGTTCGTCGACAAGGACAAGGCCTGGATATCCGCCGAGGTCACCAACGTCACCAAAGGCGCCGACGACACCGTCACCATCGTCTGCGTGGACGAACGTGGCAAGGTGAGCGCAATCTCTCCGCCAGCGCGCGCCGATTGGCGGGTGGGGTGGGTGGGTTTCACCCGCGTGCTGACCACCGAATGCGCCCGCCCTGCAGGAAACGACGGTGAAGACGACGGTGAAGGAAATCAAAAGCGGTGACGAGAAACTCCCGCCCCTCCGCAACCCTCCCCTCCTCGAGACTGCCGACGATCTGGCGACGCTGTCGCATTTAAACGAGCCGTCAGGTGTGAAGGCACCCTCTCTCCTCCCCCCCTCCAAAAGACTGATTCGCGTCCGACTACAGTCTTGCACACGATCCGCAACCGCTACGCCCAACACAGCATCTACACGTACTCCGGCATCGTCCTGATCGCCGTCAACCCCTTCCAGAGGGTGTCGCTGTATGGGCCCGAAGTCATCCAAGCCTACAGCGGCAGGAGGAGAGGAGATCTCGAGCCGCACTTGTTCGCGATCGCGGAAGATGCCTACACCGCCATGACCAAGGACGGCACCGGCCAGACGATCATCGTCTCCGGAGAGAGGTGCGTCTTCACGCCGACAGTCCACCGATGTTCTTCTGATCGTCGCGCAGTGGTGCCGGAAAGACCGAATCTGTGCGATCAACATGCGTCCGTAGTGAAATCGAAACAAAACTAACTTTTTTTTTCCCTTATAGGCCAAGCTTATCATGCGTTATTTGGCTGCGGTCAACTCGGATCCGTCGAAGAAAACAAAAGCTTTAGACGAAGCGAGTGAGGTCGAGCGCCAGATCCTCGCCACAAATCCCATTCTCGAATCCTTTGGTAACGCTAAAACAACCCGTAATGACAACTCCTCCCGTTTCGGAAAATATATTCAGGTCAGAACTCTCTGGCGGTAGCTACCTCGGCTGTCCTGACAAGCGTTTTCACAGATTCTCTTCGACGGCCAACAAGAGATCGTCGGCGCCCGTATGCGCACCTACCTCCTAGAACGTTCCCGACTCGTCTTTCAGCCGCTCAGCGAGCGCAACTACCACATCTTCTACCAGCTCTGCGCCGGCGCGCCGATCAAGGAGCGCAAGGACCTCGGCCTCGACACCGACATCAACAAGTTCGACTACCTCAAGCAGGGCGGGCCGACGTCCACCCCGATCCCGGGCGTCGACGACGCGGAGGAGTTCCGGTCGACGCAGCAGGCGCTCTCCACCGTCGGCATCTCCGTCGAGAAGCAGTGGGCGGTCTTCAAGCTCCTCGCCGCTCTCCTCCACCTCGGCAACATCAAGGTCACCGCGACCCGCAACGACTCGAACATCGACGACGCGGACCCCGCGCTCCAGCTCGCCACCCGCTTCTTGGGCGTCCCCCTCGCGGACTTTAAGAAGTGGACGATCAAGAAGCAGATCACGACCCGGTCGGAGAAGATCGTGACCTCGCTGAACGCGGCGCAGGCGACGGTCGTGCGCGACTCGGTGTCCAAGTTTGTGTACGCGTGCCTGTTCGAGTGGCTGGTCAACATCGTGAATGAGAGTTTGGCGGGTGAAGGCGGCGAGGCGGCGGAGAAGGCGGAGAGCTTCATCGGCGTGCTGGACATTTACGGATTTGAGCATTTCCAAAAGGTGCGTGCCGTACTTTTTGATGCCGTCGAAACAGCTACCGACCTCCGTACCAGAACTCGTTCGAACAATTTAGTATCAACTACGCGAACGAGAAGCTTCAACAAGAGGTGCGCTCAGACGGCTTTGACCAAGCGAGAAGGTACTAAATGGGGCCGTTTTCACAGTTCTATGCCCACGTGTTCAAGCTCGAACAGGACGAGTACGTGAAGGAGCAGATCAACTGGACTTTTATCGACTTCTCGGACAACCAGCCCTGCATCGACCTCATTGAATCCAAGCTCGGTGTTCTCGCGCTGCTGGACGAAGAGTCCCGCCTGCCCTCTGGCAGTGACCAGTCCTTCCTGCAAAAGCTCAACTCTCAGCTGCTCGACAAGCCTCAGTACAAGAACGTGTTCAAGAAGCCGCGCTTCGGCACCACCGCGTTCACGATCGCCCACTATGCCCTCGACGTCACGTACGAGGTCGAGGGTTTCCTCGAGAAGAACCGAGACACGGTTCCGGATGAGCACATGGTCCTCCTGAACGAGACGAAGAACGCGTTCCTGAAGGAGGTCATGGACGTCGCGCTCGGCCAGGGCAAGGCAGCCGATCCCCCGAAGACGCCCTCCTCGCCCGCGCCGTCGGACAACGCGTCGGGGACGTCCGCCAAGCGCTCGTCCATCATCCCCGACCCCGGTCGCTCGCTCATGGCCGCCGGCGCGAGCAACGTGAGCGGGGGTGCGAAGCGGCCCGGCGGCACGATCCGCAAGCCGACGTTGGGCTCGATCTTCAAGGCGTCACTGATCAGCTTGATGGACACACTCAACGTGACGAACGTGCACTACATCCGGTGTATCAAGCCGAACGAGGCGAAGCGCGCGTGGGAGTTCGACCCGCAGCAGGTTCTCGGTCAGCTTCGCGCTTGCGGTGTTTTGGAGACTATCCGTATCAGTTGTGCTGGATACCCTACTCGCTGGACCTATGAGGAGTTCGTCGAGCGGTAAGTGCAGTCAACGTTTTGTTTGAATGAGCGAGTTGGCTGACACGGATTTTAGATACTATATGCTTGTCCCTTCGTCTGAATGGACGGCGAAGATTCAACACTTACAGTTGAAGGAATTATGCAATGCCATCCTCGCCAACACCATCACGGACACGGACAAGTACCAGAGCGGCTTGACGAAAATCTTCTTCCGTGCGGGCATGCTTGCCGCGCTGGAGTCGATGCGCTCACAACGGCTCAACTCGCTGGTCACACTCGTCCAGAAGAACGTCCGACGCAAGCTCGCGATGAAGAAGTACCAGCGCATGCGCACCGCGGCCATCCGGATCCAGACGTGGTGGCGCGGGATCATGGCCCAGCGGCTCGTCGCACACGTCAGGCGCGAAGCGTCAGCGCTCCGCCTCCAGACTGGCATCCGCCAATACGTTCAGCGCAAGCAGTTCTTGGACGTCCGCAACGCGATCGTCAAGGTCCAGAGTCGCGTACGGGGTGCCAAGGCCCGTGTCGGCTTCCGCGAGGCTCGTTCGTCTCATGGCGCCACCCTCTTGCAAAGTCTGTTGCGCGGGGTGTAAGTGTTTCGTGTCCTCGCAATCTCACACTTGCTCATACTTTCATCGCAGACTTTCCCGCCGCAAGTTCCGCGCGGACGTCAAGCATGTCGTCTGGATGCAATCTCACATCCGTCGCCGCCTCGCGCGCAAGGAGCTCAAAGTCCTCCGTGAGGAGGCGCGCTCGGTCAACAAGTTCAAGGAGATCTCGTACAAGCTAGAGAATAAGGTGGTCGAGCTCACACAGACTCTGCAGAAGCGGACAGAGGAGAAGAAGCAACTTGCCAACCAGGTCTCAGAGCTCGAGAAGCAGTTGCAGACTTGGTCGGCGAAGACAGAGGAGGCTGAGGCTCGGGCGAAAGCATTCCAAGCGGACCTTACCAATGCGCAGAACGAGATATCCGCTCGCGACGCCTTGCTTATCACAAAGGCAGAAGTGGAGAAGCGACTCGAAGACGCTTTGGCGAAGGCGGTCGAGAAGGAATCCGTCATCGAGAAGCTCACCACCGACCTCACGCGGCGCACGGTTGAACTAGAGGCCGCCCAAAAGGCCATTGACACTCGTCCAGTGCGCAACACTGATGACAGTTCGATCATCTCCACCCTCAAGAACGAGGTCAACAGTCTGCGCGAACAGCTCAACCGCGCTAACGCGCTCAACTCACTCACGCGCGGTGCCCGTGAGCCGCCGTCTCCCTCTTTCGCTCCCGGCCTCCGGCTCGACCTCAACGGTTCCACCCCGACGACCAACGGTGTCAGCCCTGTCACCGCGACACAAACCACCGGACGTCACCAGCGCCGTCACAGCTCTGCTGGCGTCTTCTCGCTGGCAGCGTCGGACGTTCGCAGCTCGGCGGACGAGCTTATGCTTGCAGCACGGAAGGGCCAGTTCACCAACCCCCGCGCCGTGTCCGTTGCCTACAATGCAGAGGACGGCCTACCACGCTTCCGCGTACCCAGCGGGCTCGATCGCTACGACGAGGATCCTGCGGAAGAGAAGATACGCCTCCTTCAGGATGTGAAGCACCTCGATGAGGATACTCTCGAGGGCCTCATCAAGGGCCTCAAGATTCCTGTAGCCAACTTGACGAACCCACCGAACGTAAAGGAGATTCTCTTCCCGGCGAACCTCATCAGCCTTGTCACGAACGAGATGTGGAAATACGGCCTCATCCAGGAGAGCGAACGCTTCCTTGCAAACGTGATGCAAACGATCCAATCCCACGTTATGACATTCCAAGGCGACAACGCGATCGTGCCTGGCATCTTCTGGCAATCGAACGTACACGAGATGCTCTCATTCATCTGCGTTGCTGAGAGTGACATGCTGCAAGGCATCGGCCCTGGAGAGGAGACTGCTGGCCGACCATTCAACTGGGAGGACTACGAGCACCTCGTGTCCGTCGTGAAGCATGACCTCGAAAGCTTGGAGTACAACATCTATCACACTTGGATGCTGGAGACCAAGAAGCGGCTGCAGAAGATGGCCATCCCCGCGCTCATTGAAAGTCAGGCTCTGCCTGGCTTCACTGTCCCAGATGGCGGTGGACGCTTGTTCGGCCGAATTTTGAACACAAACACTACGCCTGCTTTCAGCATGGATGACATTCTCGCCGTGCTTAACAAAGTTTGGGGCTCTCTCAAGAGCTACTACATGGAGGACTCCGTAGTGCAGCAGGTTATGGCCGAGCTCCTCAAGCTCATCGGCGTGACAAGCTTTAACGATCTGCTCATGCGTCGCAATTTCTCGTCGTGGAAGCGAGCGATGCAGATCCAATATAACATCACCCGCATTGAAGAATGGTGCAAGTCGCATGATTTGCCAGAGGGCACCCTTCATCTCGAGCACTTGATGCAAGCTACCAAACTCCTCCAGTTGAAGAAGGTACGTCTAATCTACGTCCGAGGCAAAGGTGACTGTTATGCTGATTTTTCTTCAGGCAACTCCCGCCGACATTGAGATTATCTACGATGTTTGCTGGATGCTCAGCCCTATGCAAATTCAGAGGATGTGCACAAACTACTACGTCGCGGACTATGAGGTACACTTGAGATCACAACAATCCCAAAGCTATGCTGATCCCATTTCTTTAATAGGCACCATTGTCTCCCGAAATTCTCCGCATTGTCGCCAGCCGCGTCAACACAAACGACCGCAACGATCATCTACTTCTTGCTCCCGAGTCAGAGGAAGTCGGTCCTTACGAGGCGCCACTACCACGCGACATTTCGGGCCTGATGACCTATGTCCCTGCGTACTTGAACGTCGGCCATTTACGCCGGCTTGCCGCGCTGGTCGCATGATAAACTACGAGCAGGACGCCACTCTCAAACTTACAGTATCACATCACGGGTTTACGCACTTTTACTTAACATTCGCACGTTTTCACGACTTGTTGGATTCGTTACGGTTACGGTTTCATTTTGTTATCTACCTATATACCACGTGTAGTCAACGTCTGGAATGCAACGCACTTAATGCGCTCGATATCGAATATACGAGTTTACTGAGGCGATGGGATAAGGATCAGAGTCGCCCCGTCCATCATTTGTTCCGCGAGAGGTTCCCCTAACTTGAGCTCGACTCGATCTTCTAAGCCTAGTTCTTCTTTGAAGAGGGCAACAGACTGCATACCATTAATGCGAACGAGGGCAAACAGGATTTGGATCACTCACGGTTGCATTAGAAAGTCCTAGTTGACTGGTGAGCATGTCCAAGGCACGCCCAGCACCGACAGACTGCGGGGTGTGGTAGTGAGATATTCACATCAGATTGTTGCAGGGGTGGCATTTGACCTTGCGGAACCAAAACACTTTTTCTGGTATACTTCGACCTTCAACGACTACTTTAGCGTGTAGTCGATCGTCCACCAGGGGTACAGATGCTGGCTTGTCTCTGGGATCAGCAGGCGACGCCTTATGGCGTAATTTCATTAGCTCAATTTTCTGCAATTGCGCAAGCTTCTTTGGATCAGTTGGGATTTTACGAGTTTTCGTCCGAACGGTAGTAGACGCAGAGCTAGTGGGAACGGAACTTAGGAAATGCTTAGCAAGCAATGCTTGAGCTGCAGCGTTCTTAGGTTCACTAGTTGTGGCAGGATTGGCTGGCCCTTCACATGAGTGCGACTCTGGGTACCGATGTCTGTCGAGGGCTAGGTAAGAGTTGCCGCGATGGACGGATGAGGAAACCGAAAGCTTACGCGGCACAAAAGTCCCCGTTGCAGCGCGTGCACAACGTCGCAGTTTTGCGCGCGTCGTCAAAGTAGGCTCCAAGTGACGGGCGAGTGCATCCATTTTTATATGAGCATCTTTCAAGTGGTCTCAACTCGCCCTCTTCGCCTGTGAACTTTGAGGGCATAGCGTTGGCGGCGTATTCCCGTGATTTAGCACGCACAGGACACTCGTGCCCGTCTGCGATGATATGTTCTATACAGTAACTCTTTTCACATGCGCAGCGAATAGGTAGGAAGTCGACAGTAAGGCAGTGGGGTGCTGCGCACTGTGCACCAACGTTGAGCAAGCCAGTTGAGGAGGCTGAGGACATGATGGAAGGTCTGAAGAAGGACTTGAGAGAAGCGCGTGGGGTAGCCTAAGCATCTTGTCCTCCCGCCATGAACATCATCGTTCGTCACTTCCAAGCAGATCTGCCAAATACTTCCGACTGAAACTGCATCGAATTCTGTGGTTACAGGAAACACTCTTCGGGCGCACTGTCACCCCTGCTGAGCGCCTGCGGCAGCACCAGCGTGCGCTCGCCAAAGCACAACGCGAGCTCGACCGTGAACGCAGCAAGCTGGAGATGCAGGAGAAGAAATTAGTTGGAGACATCAAGCGCAGTGCCAAGGCCGGGCAAATGGTGCGCTAGATTTTCTTCCTTCTTCACTCTTACAAGCTATCTGAAAGGGCAGTGAACGTTGGTTTACTACCATGACAGAATGCGTGCAAGGTGATGGCCCGGGACCTTGTCCGTACACGACGCTACGTCCAGAAGTTCTACCAAATGCGCACACAACTTCAGGCTGTCGGACTGCGCATACAGACCTTACGTTCTAACCAGCAGATGGCTGAGGCTATGAGAGGCGCCACTCGTGTACGCTCCTTATCAATTCTCTGTGCGACTCCTATCTTAATCCATGTTCCTATTTCAGGCCATGGGCGCAATGAACCGCAACATGAACCTTCCCCAAATTCAGAAAATTATGAATGAATTTGAGAAAGAGAGTGCAACGATGGATATGAAGGAGGAGATGATGACTGACTCGATTGACGACGTCATGGACGACGAGTTGGAAGAAGAAGAGGAAGAAGGAGACAAAATCCTCAAACAAGTTTTGGAAGAGATTGGAGTCGACCTCTCCCAACAGGTGCGCCCACGTATACCTTTCTTTTTCTCTTCGAAATCTTACGAACATTTGATGTGCCAAATGTTCAGCTTGCCGATGCACCCTCAGCTGCACCAGCCATTACGGTCGCAGAACGACAGCGAGTCGCTGTGGCAGAATCGGCTGGTGGCCCGCCACCACCTCCGACGGGCGGTCCTAGTGGAGGCGGTGGTGGTGATGGCGGATCCGACGAAGATGCCTTGCAAGCCCGGCTCGACGCACTTCGCCGAGGTTGACCAAATTGGGTCTTGTTTAGATGATAGGAGGATGAAATGTATGAAGTGGCATATTTTGGTTTTATCGGACAATTTATACCCTCAATGCTCCAACTGCCTGCGCCTCTTGTACACTAAGCTTCCAAGGGATGCCCGAGCCGTTATAGAAATCAGCAACGTCTTCCTCCTGTAACACAATGAGTACACTTGGAAAGATTTAGACTGGTGGAAATTAGGTTCGCACATTATCCAAATTGAGTAGCTGAGAGATTTGTTGAAGCCGTGCAAACTTGTCTCGCACATCTCCAAAGGCTGTCTGAGAGGATATATGCGTTACGATCGCTCTCAAGTCTCGATCAAAGCGGACTGCTCCCAGCTAGGAAAGGTATCCACGCTTATCAATACTTCCAAACAATCAAACTCAATGACAATAACTTATGCGCGCACCTCATTGAATCGCATTCCCATTACGAATTTTTCCCATGGCCTGATCAACACATCGACGAGGGCACCGAAGAACAAACGGAAGTTGGGCTCAGTGAAAGCTTCTTTGTATCCATCAAGGAGTATGTCAAGCGCGCGGATGAAGCGTTTGCGGACGACGTCCGTGTATTCCGCTGCGGCATATTCCTCCTCGGACAGGACGTATGATACATCACGATACACATCAGGAACAAACGTACGCAACTTGGGTCGCACAAGCTGGTTAAATAGCTGCTCGATGCCTGACCGAAGCGTCGCACGAAACTTGGACTGGAGCATGAGGAGGGAGACAATGTCAGCCCGAATACCCGAGAGTTCATGTGTAAGGAAGTTCTGCGTGAGGGCCGCAGAGTCTTGTGCATCGCGAACAAGACGCTCCAGATGTCCGCTTGACACGTCCAGATCATTAAGTGACATCTGTGGGCGACGTCGTGAGCAAACTGTTCGAGACGGATGACAGCAAACAGCCTCACAATGAATGCAAGCCTCAACTCCCTCTCACCTTTCTCACCCCGCGCTGCAGCTGCGCTCCCTGGGCCTGAACCCCGGTAGATATCGTCGAGCCTGCGTTTGATTGCGCCTGCATGGCCAACATCGAGCACATCCCGCAGGCGGGCGGTTGCATGAGCGACTGCGGGGGCAGAACCAGTGGAGAGTACCCGTTGGAGGACAATCTTGAGAATGTAAAAGACATCGTCAGGTGCAGTCGTTGACGCATATGCGGTAGACGTGTCGAGTGCGGAGAGACGGTGGGCCTGCACTTGCGCACGCCATTTAGTATGATACAGTGCGCATGGGGTAATGGAGCTAGACCTTTTCAATAGTGGTATAGGTATACCAGATCTCAAGGGGGAGGTAGTACGCTCCTAGCACGTCTTCAAAGAGCTGTTTACAAGCGGACGCTTCGACAGCTTGAAACTGTAGGCTTAACTGTGGTGCAGCCGATGGTGTTTTGTCGTTTACTTCGGATTTTTGGGGTGGATCGGCTTGATTTTCCTGTTCATCCTCCTACGTACGCACTGTGAGCTAAGAAGCAGGCAGACAGACAACCCAAAAAGCCATACCTCTAACCTCTCAAACAAAAACTTGCGAAAAAGGCTCCATCGACCTGACATTTGCGCTGTTTCGGTCAACGCCTTGTCAATTTCACGAGGATCAACGACTTCCTCATCGATTGCGGATGGTGGCCCTTGTTGTTGTCGCAGGTTCAAGCTCTTCGCGCCCGTGTCGACTAGCTGCACATTTTTGCCTCATCAGTAACATATCCGGTGGAGTTAAGCGACACAACAGAGTGCACCTTCCGCTTCATGCCCCTCTCCTCTTCCCATCCTTCAAGCAGACTTTTGGTGACTCGGTCACACTCTTGTAAGAGACGAGTAATGACGCTGGCCATTTTGCCTACGCCATAATACTTTTCCACTACGGGCTGGTGCTGATCGACGACAAGTGCGATGCTCTCGAAGAGTGCAGTCAGGACGGTCACATAGTACAAAGGTGACGATGCTTAATCAAAGCCACCTTTCATCAGCTGTATGAACCCAAGTGTCCGATAGTTGTGGGGCATACTTTTGGCATTCGTAGGCGGCCTGACCTTCACCAGGTCAACGACGAAATCGGCGTAGGCCTCTAGTCCCTCGGCTTCCCAGCCGATTGCAGGGAAGAGTTTGAAGAAGCGGGAAGTGGCTGCAGCGTCCCTCGCAGCGGAGGCACGCTCGAAGCCGGCGCGGAAGACGTGGAGGAGCTCTGTGCGAGCCTCTTCCAGAGCCTGTAGTGGCGGAAGGGGCGCGTCGGTGGTCGGCTGCGGCGACGCCGTCAAAACGTCGGGTCAGTAAGAAGATGCGGGAACGAAGACGTAAGGGAAGCATGTATCGCACGGACGATCATGAGCGCAGCGAATTCGCCTCCAACGACGTCGCGTGGGAGAGCCATTGCACGAGCGCAGTGGCGTGTGGCGGATTCCCAGTCTTGTGCCTCGATCGCGGCGCGGAGGGCTGCAAGTGAGGACTTGATGAGCGTCAGTTGTGTATTCAATGCCATAAATATGTACATCAGAAGATATGCGCACCTTGAGCTCAACCACCATGCCCACTCGATCTCCTGCCTCACGCACGCGTCGCATCTCTTCATCGAGGCTACGAACGCGGCCGCCGACGCGTTCCGCCGTCTGAGCGGTGATGGCGACCTTGGCCGCGAGCGCGCCTGCGTCTTTTCCTAGAGACTCGAGAGGCGCGGATAGTGTTTGGACGCGGGCGAGTGCATCGACTATCGGTTGACGGGAGGTGAGGAGCGCTGAGAGTTCGGAGGAGAGTGCGGATTCTTCAGCTTCGAGCTGAGAGAGCGCGGAGAGAATATCAGACAGCGAGGTGAGTGTGCTGGGTTTTGGTCTTGATCTTGGGACGGCGTTCTCTTCGGAAGTTCCATTGACGTTCCGATTATCGTAATGTGTCTCAGAGTCGTCGGGGTTGTTGTTGCCAGTGAGGGGGGAAGCAGTGGCCATGGCGGGGTTGACAGAAGGAGCGCGAGGCGCTGAAGCCACCGACGACGACAACGGTCTCCATCCTCACTCACCTCTTCCTCCTCCTCTTCGACCTTCCCCCCCCCC